>CANXYC012771090.1:0-28986 GCA_948193065.1 Aleurites moluccanus
TATATATATATATATATTAATAAATGATTATTTTAAAAATAATAATAATTTATTTTTTAATGCTAAATATCAAAAATAATAAAGTTTTATTATTTTGATAACAAAATTAAAATTTTATTATTAACTAACACGTGATCAATCCAATCTTTTCATTATTTGATGAGAAATATAAAAAGGTTCATATATATTTTGGGTAATAGATCAATAAAATTAATTAATAGCTTGCTGAAAAAATATAATGCATTAACAATGAAATTTATTAAATAAGAATATATTAATAAATTAATAAATTAACTAATATTTTTTTCGTCCCACAATAAATATCATAATTATAAAATATATAATTATTAAATTATTTTAATCTCTATTCACCTTCCTCATTTTCTCATAATCTATATCTTTTAATTAATTTTTATATTTTTAATATATTTGTAATGACAACATTATTATAATATTAAAATAGAATGTAGTTTGGATTAAGAAATGAAATAATTAAATTAAGATATATACTAAAAAAAAATTAAAATGTTTATTATAGGACAGAGAGAGTATTATTTAAAAGAGAAAAGTAATTTATAATTTGTGACTAATAATGTCACATCCCCCTTAAGATATAGATAAGCGTAAGGCCCCTTAAACTCATAAAACCTAATACATACATTTTTATAGAAATTTCGCCATAACTTTCTCAAATATTTATACTTAAACAAGAGACTTGTGTCCCTCTCTTTTATTATATCAAGTACATAACCTGCAGAAGAAATGACACTTCTATTCGTCCATTCTTGTTCCCCGAATCCACCATAATTCAAATAACATTCATAACACTTCACTATTTTTTCAAATCATAATCATATATCATATCCACTAAGTATATCATAAAGTATTTTACACTGAGTTTGAACTATTTATAATTTACATATAACATATTACCGATACTAACATCTTTAATCATGAAGCACTAATCAAATATAAACCATAGAAAGGAATATACATAAGCTATAGGTTTCCCAGCACTAGAGAAGAATGTGGTTAAAACTGCAGCTATTTACTAAAATATGAAAAATTATAAACAACTAAAATGTGAGATTATACTCAGTGAATAACATCTAGACGCCTCCATGGTGAGGTTAAAAATATGGAAAGAACAAATGATCATCAATAAGTGAATAATATGAATAGCAATGAAAATGTCTTATAAACAGATAAATAAATAAGGATATATTTATTGGAATTCAGCAAGGATAATATGTAAGTAAAAAGAGTAATCAATGAAACAATAGAGCATAAAGGAAATTAATCATATAGAACTTGTATCAATCATGTAAGTTGAGCCAAATGCTCCAATAACATCATAGTGAGTCAAATGATTCAATAATATCATAGTGAGTTAAATGCTCCAATAACATCATAATGAGCTAATAGCTCATATATCAATATATTTAGCCAAATGCCCAAATAGTAATGACAGATAGCAAAATCCACATAAGTAGACAGAAGTTACATATCCTGATAGCATGTCTCATGAAAGTCATACGGTTGATTAAACCGCATGGTTGTGACCACCTCTCAACAGCTGAGAATCACATGAAACATTGTGTACAATGTCCAATATAAGATTTACTACTCCATCGGGAGAGTAGTGTATCATTGATCACATGTAGGATGCATTAATATCATTGTCAATATCAATAATCAATAATAGGTTTTCGTCAATGAAGATCATAGGCAATGAACATGGTATTGGAGAATCAAATATTAATGTTTGGTTTTACAATGAACTTTCCAATAAATAATAATAGACAAATAAGTATAACAAGTTTTATATTCAATTCAAGAGGTTTAATTGATTCCAATGGTTAATATGATTACAATATGATAAAGGTCATTTATAATCATATTGTGATAAGGGTCATTTATCATATAATAATGGTTGGTCAATATTCAAAAATATAATCAAGAAAATTATATTTCACATATGCCAAGATAATAGCTTAGTAAGGTTTAATGGATTAATTAGGAAACAATAAATAATAATAACAATATATATGATACTTATAAGGTAGGATCATGGCATAATCAATGAACTTGAAATATAGATGAACAATATAGATTCTATTAAAAAAAGGTATTTATATGTTACTTACCTTAGAAACAAAAAGAACAAAAATAGATTTTCTTCTCTACTCAACATAAATAATATAGGTGATCACATGACTCCCCCTCATCTTTATCTTTTCCTTTCATCTTGGAAGCTATAACACATAAAAGTTTAATTTCGAGTTTCATTTACACTTAATTTGCATGAAATAAATTTGACAAATACATTGTCTTACAATTTTCTTATTCTTTTATGTTTTCTTTATGCTTTTCATTTCTGACAGCTTTGGCTTCTTTTAATATATTTTGAGTTTTACTAACCCAATTATTATGATTCATCTTTTTAATAAAACTAGACATATAGAACTCTAACATATCCAAAAATTAAGTTATTTTGAGTTCTATAGAATTTATAGTAAATTTTCAAATTTTACCCTGCAATTCTGCTAACTACACTGTAGAACCTATTCGGCAGACTTCACTATTTCTAATACAATTCATTTTATACATATCCAAATCCTATTATGTTTTTACAAAATTTTAGATAAGATTAAAGGAACAACTTTTATATTTTGAGGTTGTTCTAATTTAGACATTATGATTTTCAAATTTAGAGATTTTAGGGCCGCATATTTTCGAGTCTGAATCTAAATCCGGTTTTGAGTCAGTAACACTCAGAAACCCATATCTCCTAGTTTTCTTAATATTTTGCAGAGATTTTTCAGGGACACTTAATTAAGAAATAAAACTACAACTTTTATCTTTTGAGAATTTTTATTTGATCAACTTAAGGTCACAAAATGGTTACTTCAAATTTATGCTTAGGCTTAGGATTTTTGCTCTTTTCAAAATTTCGTACTTTCTCTACTTCCTTTATATTTCTTTAACTTCACTTTAACTTCTATTAATTCATTCACTTAAAAATTCCAGCATATTAGACTATTCTCAAAATCTTAATTTAGTTTCCTATTAAATTATTTAGGCAAGTATTCATATTTGTTACTTAACCATAGGAAAAAGTCAAAGAAGATGAAGTAGTTACATTACTTGATTAACTTTCTTTATTCTTATTTGCTTTCTATCACCAAAACCACCACTTCATCTTCATTTTCCCCATCACCTAACTTCATAAATCTTTCATTTCCATCACGATATCATGCTGAAATTTCAACCACCTTATCCGAACCGAATGAAAGAAGGAAGTGATTTGCTAGCTTAAAATTGAAAGAATTTTGGAGGAACCAAGCTAAGCAAGGTTTGGCCCCCAATAAGTATTTGTGCAGATTTTCTATTTTATTTCTTTTTATATAGAAATAAGAAATTTATTAATTTAATTAATTAGAAGATAATGGATAGATTTATGACATAAGCATAGTGATGTCATAAATCCATTTTTAACAAATTTATTTTTATTTTCTTATGGTCACAAATTAATCAATTAATAATTAACTTAATTGAATATAAAAACTTGGTTATAATTCCTTCAATGGCTGGCCCCACCATTCTAAGCCTCCATTGTTGACTTTTTTTATATTTTAATTAAGTTTAATTAAGCTAATTAATCACAATTTTACTAATTAAGTCATTTATGTATTTTTACTTATATTTAGTTCATTTCCATTTCATTTTTAGGCACTCTAGGTTGATTCAAATATCTTAAACATATTTTTATTTTAATTGTTGATCTCTTAGGTTAATGTAGGAAAAATAATTTCTTAATTTGAATTTTCTTACAATTTATTAAAAATTTTTGAGTAAAGGATGTTCAAATGAATTTCTTTTGAAAAATTTGATTTTATTTGATTTATTCATCATCTAATTCTTCATTTTTCACTGTCTATTAAAATTTTCTAAGTTGCCTTAGGGTTCTATTTAAGTTTTCTCTAATTGCATCTATCACATGCTTGTCTTAAAAATTTATATTAAAAAAATAAAAATTCCTATTCGATTTAGGCTTCAAAATTCGATTTAACAATCGCACATATATTGTATATCAGGTTATTACAAATAAAAAAGAAAAAAGAAGTTATGTTTTGAATGAAGAGAATATGAATTTTATATCAAATTATTCATTGAGGGCAATGATACTTTAGAAAAATAATTGAAATACTAAAAAATTTGAATAACTTTTTATTTTAGTTTTATCTGACTTGATTTATCTGGTTTCCGTTTTCTATTTTTCAATCTGCAAAATAATCAAATCAAATGGCACACAAATGTTTAAGGACCATCTTACATGTAAAAATTTGACATATCTATTAAGAAGTCAAAAATTTAAAATTGTAAATTATATAGAGAGATTTATAAAAAAGGGAAAATTTATCATTTAAAATTATACAGTAAAACCTCTATAAATTAATAATATTGGGACCAATAAATTTTATTAATTAAAAGAAGTATTAATTAATCGATAAATTAATAATTTATTAATTTAAAAAAAATATTTACAATTCAATAAATAATATTTAATCAACTTAAAAATTAGTGTTTTATCAAATTTTGTAATGAATTTAATAGAGTAAAATAAATTGAAAAAAATATGTGATAAATTAAATATGAATTAATTAAAATGAAAAAAAATATGTTATCAATTGAATATAATTTAAATAAATTGAATAGAAAAATATATGTAAATTGAATATGAATTAAATAAAAAATAAAACAATATGTGAGTATAATTATTTATATTTAAAATAATTTTTATATAAATTACTTTAAATAATTTTTTATATTTTTCATAGTTCCAATAACTTTCCATTTAAAAGATATTCAAAAATCAATTATGACAAATGAAAAGCATAAAATATTATGTGAGTATAGTAAAAAATATCCCATATACGCTAAAAAAAATTGCAATAATGAATTTTCGACGAATTTCATTTGAAAATTAATTAAGGTATAATATCAAATACATTTAAGCAAAATTAGAGATGAAAACGCATTCTATGCATTAATAACATTTCATAAATTTTTATTGAAATTCAAAAATTGAATCTCATAACTTTTAGATTTAATAAGAAAAATTAAAAATAAGATCCAACTAGATTTAAATTTCAAGAAAAAAATAAGTAATAATAAACTTATATTTTAATAAAATATCATAATCTATTATATATAAAATATTGATAAATTATTAATGATAAATTATTAATTTATATTATAAATGAGACCATATAATTATGTATGAATTTTTAAAAAATTATTACCTTATTAATTTATCTAAATTATTAATTTATTTCATTGGCTCAAGTCGGAAAAAAATATATTATATAATAAAAATTATTAATTTATTAAATATTATTTTATAGAGGTTTTACTCCCTGTCTCTCTCTATATATATTTTAAGATATTTTTTAAAGATATTTTTCTTTTGTTTTTAATGCGAAATCAATAGGAATTTATATATGGACATTTTCTTTTTAGTATCTGGGAATCTGACTTTATTGCTATGTTGTGCAGATACCTTAATAAAACTGCAATTACTATATTCATTTTAATAATATGATTCATTCATTTATCTCTGTGACTTTTTTTTTATTTCCTAAAAAAAAAAGAAAATCCTTTTGTAGAAATAAATTTATAAAATTTATTTGAAATATTTTTCTTATATTTAATGTGAAAAGAAAAAACGATATTCTTATATTAGACCTGGTTTTAGAATCGATAAAAATAAATAGTTTCGAATTAGTAATTTAACTAGGATAAAATCAGAGTCAAAAGATTAAACTAGAAATAATTAAATTAATGATATATAATATAAAAATATAAATATTATTATTATTATTATTATTATCTAGATTAATTAAGATCATAGAGAATTTTGAAAGGCCACAAACAATATTATTATTTTTAATTATTCATTTTTATGACTAAAGCAGAGAATAACTCTTCCATGTATTCACGCAAAGAGACCACAAGGGAAAAAAAAATAATTATTTTTTTCTCATATAAAATGATCAAATATATTAATTTTTTTATAATTTTTTGAAAATATATTAATTTCTTCTTACAAATATTATAATATACGATTAAGCCATTCCATTTAATTTTATCGTTAATCAACCTTAAAACGATCAATAAGAGTAGTAAAAAGATAAAAATATTTTTACTCTTTATTTTTAATTAATTATATTATATTTTTACTTTAAAAAATATTTTTTAGAATTAAAAAATACATTTTCATATTTTTTAACAAATTTGAAAATAAAAATAAATAAAAATATTTTTTATTTTATTTTTAAAAAATAAAAATATTTTTTAAAACATAATTTTACTTTTTATTTTTAAATTTGACAAAAATATGAAAATAATTTTTTTTATTTGTATTAAAAAATTTAAGAAGAAATAATTTAATTTCTTCTTAAATTATTTTTTTAAAATAAAAAATAACAAATAAAAAATATTTTTGTTTATTTTTATTTTCAAATTTATCAAAAAATATGAAAATAAATTTTTTAATCCTAAAAATATTTTTTAAAGTTAAAATAAAATGTAATTTACTAAAAATAAAGGGTAATGACATTTTTATTTTTTTATTATTTTTGTTGACCATTTTAGGGTTCACTAATGATAAAATTGAATGGAAAAATATATTAGTTTAACGGAACATTCGTCAGGTGAGTTAGTGTATTTTTAAAATATTAAAAGAAATTTAATATATTATGTCATTTTACGGGAAAAAAATAATAATGAGCCCAAAAAAAATATTGGCAAAACTCCATAATCCAAAATACCAGAACCATTAACTCTATCTTTGGAAACTCTGTATTACATATGTATACTTAAAATTACCCAAATGACGTATAGAAGTCATATTTAACCTTATAATCACCAAAAATAATCAGAGATTGAGAAGTAGAGATGATGAGAGTGGCAACTGAGCTAGAGCATACCTTAAATGTAAGAGATGGTGTCACTTAATAAAAATAATTGATGATCCATTAATTTTGATTATTCAGTTTGGGTCATCCAAGTTACAGGATATTTGATCAGATTATTGAGTTTTGTATAGATTTTATGGTGTCTAAGTTTTATTATAATCTGTCCGATTTGAAAATTGATTTCCATTTTTCCAGGCCGGATAGGACCAAATCTGACAATTTTGAAAAAAGTCATTTCACTTATACAAATTCAATTTCAAAAAATTCAATTAAATTAAATCAAATTTTATCAATTATAAATAAAATTTCTTATTTCAAATTCATTTATAGCGAATATAACATAAAAATATATATCATATACTGGAAAAATTTATAACCTAAAATATTAAGATTTTGTTAACTTGTTCATGTTTATTTAGATTATATATATATACTTTTAATTATTATGTCCAAAATTATGAATTACAATGTAATTTTTGGTTGAATTTGTAATTTAATAAAATTTGATTGTTATATATTCACTGATATGAAATAAAAATAATTAATTGGGCTCAAGAGAAGATAAGTTTATCTAAGAGATCATTTGTTCATGTGCCAGTTATTGAGTCAGTTCTCTCAAAGTTTAAGAAGTGTTTTGCAGGACATTAGTCCACCCTCGAGGCTCATCTTTGCACTTATTTTTTAAGTTTCTCCTCGTAAAACTTAGATATATCAACAGTCAGGTTACTCTTGTGCTAAAATAAAACATTACTTTTAATCTAAACTATCTGACTCGATTTATATAAAATTATTAAGTAGATTATTATAGTAATTATCACCTATCGATACGTATGACAAAATACATCAAGATTAAATATACATAAAATCAGATAAGTTGATACAAGAAAAATTATCTATTTCATGAAGTTTGATTGCCGTCCTCTATTTTTAGATGTTGTCATCCGTGTAACTACTCTAATCTAATGATGTAATTAAATGAATATAAAAAAAAGGCTTACCACCATTCTAACATAGCTAATTCTACATCATTACATGTCCTTTTTATTACTTAAAATTCTCTTTAAAGAACTAAAAATAAAGCCTTTCTTCTTCCTTAAGGTTCTCAATCTCCATAATTTTGAAACATTGAAAGAGAAAAGACAAAAGCAAGTCTAGTCTCTCTCTCTCTCTCTTTCTATATATAGCACACACCCTGATTTATTAAAAGTTGGACATACAAAAACTTTCGGTTTTTTTTTCCAATTTTCAAAAAAAAAAAAAAAAATAGATTTTAATTTTGATTTGCTAAGGTATGGATACACTTATTATCAAATAAATAAGTTTTTAATATTTCTTTTGCTCATTTCAATTGGGGTTCAAATTTAATTGTAATACAATTCTTAAATATTTTCTGATAATACAGAACTTAAATTATTCTTTTTTTTTTTTTTTAAAGATGGAGTGTTAATCTATTTGACAAATATGTATCGCTTCATGTGTTTATAGATATAATGGACTAAAGTTGAATTAAGTTAAGCAATGAAAATAATTCTTTTCCCACAAATTATTTTCAACATGTGCAATTTATCTTATATATTTTTAGAGTATTATAATATTTAATAAAAAAAATTAAAATTAATATAATTAATGAAAATTTATTTATAGTATCAGCCAATCAAGTGACCATAGGCCATAATAAGATAACAAGATAAGCAAGTCAATAACTTATTATCAACCACACACAATACAATTATTGTTTGATAGTCACTTACCTCCATTCAGATTTGATCCCTTCATAAATATATTTGATGTTCGATAACGATCTGCCTTCAACAGGTCTGATCGACCAGAAAAATAGAAAAATTTAAGAAACTCTTGAATGATCATTCCGTCAACTTTTAATAAGGCCATTTGTATTTAGATATAGAGGATTGAGCCACTTCGCTCATCTCATCAATTTCTAATGAGTCACTTAAATCGAGACATACAGAACCAAACTATCTCGTCAAGCTTAAAGTTATAAAGCAAAGGCTCTGGATACTCATCCTTCAATGAGACAACTTATGTCGAGGTAAAAAATATCGAGCTACTATGCCTTCATAGCTAATAAAATGAGTGTCTATATGTAGATTTAGAAATTACAAACCATCTCCATCTTATATTTTCAAATCAACTAATGGGAATATTTTTGACAGATTTCATGGTGGCAGAAGAAAATACAGTCTAGATCTTCTCAAAGTAGACATACAAATTGATCTATCTCGTCCAATCAAATTATTCAAGTCAATCACATTCCTTCTACTGTAATTTAGATAAAAGGTCATATAAAAAGAGAAATCTCTAAGAAATAAAACCAAGTTCTAAAAACTAAAATGATCTAATTCTTCTTTCTTTTCTTTTAATATTGAACTAAAGCGCTCATAAGCTCTAAAAGAATTTTTCAGGCATACTTATAGCTAACTTAAGCGTAAAAGGATCTTTGCCAAGTCTTCGGGTTTGACCTTCTCTAATCTCCTTTTTCTTTTTTGCAGATTTAAGGATGAACAGTGTGACCCAGATCCACCCTCTTATTGATACCAAGCTTATTAATGTTAAATTTTAATTTTATTATTTTATTTAAATATTATAAATTAAAATTAAGAATTGATAATTGCCGTATCATGATCCTATGAGAATGAAGTTTTATTTACTTATAATACTTTAAGTAGTGAATAGGCTCTATAAATGAACATATATTTTAAATTGAGATATTAATATTAAAAAAAAAATGCTTGCATTAGATAAAAGGATAAGGTACAAATATGATATTTATATTTATTTTAAAGAGTATGTTGCTTCTTTTTTTTTTTTTTTTTTTTAAGATTTAAATAAATTTCTAACGTTATCAAAATATTAAAATGCGTCCAAATTTGATCTAATTAAAAAATATTTTTTAAATAAAATAATTAAATAAAAATAATTATTTTATTTAATTAAAATAATTACTTTTTATTTAATTATTTACTTTTATAAAATTAAAATAAATAAAATTATTTTTTATTTAATTAAAATAATTAATTTATATTTAATTATTTAATTTATTTTCTTATTTTTATATATTTAATTAAAAATTATTTTTTACATTTAATTAAAATTAAAAATTTTAAAATATATACATAAATTTTTTTGTGTATGAGATATACATATATAATTTTTTTCTTTTTTATATATTTTAATTTAAAATAAAATAATAATAATTAATATATTAAATATCATTTTTTTCCTGTAAAATCAAAATACACAATTAATATCAAGTAAAATAATAATTAATACATTTAAAATTAGGAATGAAGTCGATAAATTAATTTTAAATAAATTAAAAATTAAATAAATAATAAATGAGTCAAAAATTTAAAATTAATAAAAAAATATGAAAAAAAACAATAATAGCAGAAAAATAAAACACTAAAGATAATATAAAAAATTAAATTTTAATGAGCGAAATGATAAATTTTCTAAAAGTATGAGATTTTTTTCTGGTATGGTCAGACCCATGACTCTGTTCCTGTTTAAAATATTCACTCTTTTTTAAAAACGTTATAACAAAGGGAATAAAATAATTATTTTTTAAAATAAGAAAATATCTCTTCCATTACTCCTATCACAAAAATATTGTATTATTTTTAATAAAAAAATATAATTATATGAGAGAAAATATAATTATGTCATAACCTGTTTTAGGTATATATTTGTACAGGAGTACAATTTGACAACTAGTGCAATGTTTTCTAAACCCCGTCATGGAGTGTTAGTAAAAATATTTCACATCCAATAATGATTAAATAAATAAAAAATTTATAAATAAATAGATATTAAATTTAATATAAATTAATTTATTTTATGTAAGTGGATTTCAACACTTACCCATTTATAAATTTATTTATATATAGGGCCATAAAATTTAATATGATATCAGAGCATCATATCTAAACAGATTAGATTTTGAAATCTATATTTGAATCGATTATTATTGTTAAACTAATAATAATGTCAATCCGGATCGAAACTGATAGAAATATATCAATCTGTTCATTTGTAAATAAGTATCAACCGACTTGTTAATTTTAGGCTATGAGTCAAAATCCGATTATATTTGAGGGGGTGTTAGAAAAAATATCTCATATCGAATAATAATAAAATAAATAAAAATTTATAAATAGGTGGATGTTAAATTTAATACAAATTAATTAATTTTATGTATATATAAGTCTATTTATATATATAATAATTTATTTATAAGCCTATTTATATATGGCCTTATGGTAACGGAGGTGCACTTTAAAGTCCAAATTTCAAACCTAACCCCCCTCTCTCTCCCTCTCTCTAATCCTACGGCGTTTTCTAGTTTTCTAGTGCTTCGGACACTCCCACGTGGCGGTCATGTCAGTTGGGTCCCACAGCCCACGGCCTCTGGTTATTGATACATTCGTTGGCTCTCTGCCCCATTTTCTCCTCTCTCTCATAATAGTCCCTCCTCCGCCCCAGTTGTCATATTCCGGCTAGCACCTTTTTCTTCTCTTCCTCCATTTATATATATATATATCCCACCTCCACCACCTTCTCCTTCCGTTTACTCTTAACAATTTTTTTTCCTTTCTCTTCTAAATTTTCTGGTTCTCAATTGAATATCTATTTCATTTTTCGCGTACGTACACTTCAGTACTTTGTTTACGACTTGTGTCAAAATTAAAAAAAAATAAAAAAAAAAAAACCTAAACGCAGTACCCCTCCTGCGTACTTTAGCAGCTACTACCACCACCACACTTTTTGTGTTATTTCTTGGAGGTATCTTTACTTTCGTTTTCTGTTCTTTTTTGGGTTTTATATTTCTTGAAGATTGGCGATGAATAGAGCATTATTGCCGGAGATGTTGCACTGTACGGACATGACAGTGCTTGAGAGACAAAGGGCTCGATTTAAATGGCAACAACAGCAGCAGCAGCAACAAGAAAATTGTAATAATTTTGGGGATTTGAGTGGAGTGTTTCAATTGCAACAGCAGCAGCTACAGCAACAGGGTTTTCAAGGTGATCTTGCTGAAGTGGTGACTCGGTCTGTTAAGCCTGACCCTGGTTTGATGGATAACGGCTGGCCTGATTTAGTGGGGTTTGCTAAAAATTGTGGGTTTGAGAATAATGGGTCTGGTTTTGATATTAATTATGCTATTTCTAGGACTTCTAGTTGTCCACCAGCGGTGGCTGCCGCTTATGACGCTGCAGTTGTTCTGGATAAAGGGAGAGACTCTGTTTTGTCAGAGAAATTGAGTTCTGGAGTTGTGAAAGAAAGTTTGAAGAAGAGAAAGGTTGATAAAGTTAAGAATAACACAAAGGTGAGTGCGTGCGTATAAAATTGTTGATTTTTTACTTTCTTACCTCTGTATCTTTCCCAAAAGAATAGAAAAGAATTTGATTCTTGATTTCTCTGTTACTGATGCATTTCTCTGTTTCAATCTTTTACAGAGTAGGTAGCAATAGACTAATAGTAGAAATATTGTCAAATTAAGAAACAAAATATCTTAAAAGTACACATTGTTTGCCTGGTTTAATTTGTTATTTAAAAACATATGGCTATTAATCAAAGATTCTTTTGTGTTTATATGTTGTAGGTTGTTGCAGAAGATGACACGAGGGTCGAAAAAAGGATCAAAGCAAGTAGTGTAGTGGAAGCAGAGTCGAAGATCACAGACAAAACTAACTACAAAACCACCTCCAATAACAACAGCAGCAGCAAAAACAGTAACAAAGAAAATTCAGCTGAAACTTCCAAGGATAACTCTAAATTAACTGAGGTTCAAAAGCAAGATTACATTCATGTTCGGGCTCGCCGGGGCCAAGCCACTGATAGCCATAGCTTAGCGGAAAGAGTAAGTATAGATAGGATTTTTCATTATTTTCCTATATTAATTTTCTTTAGCAACTCTGTTTTGATATTAAATAGTTTAATTATACCTTTGTTTTTGTGTGTTATGCAGGTGAGAAGGGAAAAAATCAGTGAAAGAATGAAGTATTTGCAAGATTTGGTTCCTGGATGTAACAAAATCACAGGAAAAGCAGGGATGCTTGATGAAATTATTAACTATGTGCAATCTCTTCAACGACAAGTAGAGGTAATTAACTAATTAATTCTTAATTGGGTTAGTTAGTACTTATCTTGTTTAATTTTACTTACATATGTTTCTGCAAAATTTTTAATTTGGGTCTTAATGCATGCTATATTTGTTGCCTTTTACAAACAGTTCTTATCAATGAAACTAGCTGCTGTGAATCCAAGGCTTGACTTTAACATTGACAACTTATTTGATAAAGAGGTAAGTAAAGAATCATACTTATTTTCGTTCATAATTTTAAGTTTTGTGACTATAAAATTATCTGGTTATCGAAATGTTTTTAATTAATTTGTTTTAACTAGCAGACGTTTCCTGCTTGTACAACCAATTTCCCATCAATTGGGATATCGTCGGATATGACCAATCCTGCCTATCTTCAGTTTAGTTCAGTACAGCAACAGCAACATCAGCAGCAGCAGCAGCAGCAACAACAACAACAACAATTAGTGACTTGTGGTTTGGATATTGGGATAAATAATCCTTCTGATATGGCGCTTAGACGAACAATTAGCGCTCCTGTATCGATCCCTGAAATGTTTATCGATTCATCTTGCTTCACTGTAAATGTCATATGCACATTATAATTCAGTTATTATTTATCTCTAATTTCATTTCACCTGGTGGAGTTATTTTTTTTATATAAATTAATTATATTGTTCCTTTAATTATTTGCAGCAAATCCAGGCCTTATCAACTTGGGATGCTGATCTTCAAAATCTTTACAATGTAGCATTTGATCATGCAAGATCAACATCGTTCCCAACTCAGCCATTTACAGGTAAGATAAAGCTAATAACTAGTCTTGTCAATCTTCATTTTATTATTTGTTTGATAAATTTTTTTCATAAGGCTAAAATTAAAGCAAAGTGGGTTTTAACTACTATTGATTGAGACCTTATATAACCCCACAAATGCTAATGATTTTTTCTTTAGAAATAATTTTTTTTTTATGAATAAAAATGGAAAAAAAAAAACTAAGTGTTTGTGATTGAAATGAAGAAAGTTGGTTACAGGGATCTTTCCATCTTTTCTTCCAAATCATCAAAACCACATCTTTTGAATGATATCAACTGTTTTCTTTAGAAAGAAGAAGCAATCAAATATTCAAAAGTTTTTTGACTGTATAAAGACATAATAATGGCCATCTATTTTTCCAATTGATGGCATATAAGTGGGGTCCCTAGGTAAAAGATTTGACGGAGTGTATTATATGATTCTCACAATCAAATAATCTTGATGATTATGATTGTTAATCATATAATCAGCTTTCAATAAGAAAGAAGTTCAATGAAATAACATCCCTCGATTAGATATTGAATATGACTTTTCTGTCTCTATATTCCCCTGCCTCCCATTTTCTTTAGACAACATATTATTAACTTTAAAGATTAAGAGATTTATTCTAAAAAGATCATGTTATTATACTAACTTTTGCAGGTGCCATGATTGAAGCTAGTAATCTGAAGATGGAGATGTGAATCGAAAAATCGATTTATACTATTCTTGGAAGAGAGATTATTCTAAATGCGTTTGATCCTAATGATTCTTTTTCTTGCCCTAAGTACACACCGTATATATTCGTATGTATACTTGTAACGACATATAGTATGAATAAAATCATTACCTAGCTATTAACATCAAATACCTTCTTTCATTTCTTTTTTCCTTCAAAATGTATATACCCATCACACCTATAATTATTTTTTGTTACACCAAAAAGGTCGATGGCGACGGAGGGGGGACCAAAGAATTAGGGTTGAAGGCAAGTTTTAAGTATTGATGGTGGGGCATAAGAAGGTAAAATCAATGGGGTTAAGTTAGTGCCATCTAAAAAGAAATATTAATAGTATAATTTTCAGAATTATGAGATTACGTGTTTGAACTGTTCAAAAAAATATCTCAAAATATATAATTTTGGTAGGGTATTCTTGAAAGACAAAAATTGCAAAAGTAATTAGAACAAAGCCACAATTTGTGTAAGTTGAGAGAAATGGAAGAATGGGCATTGGTGGATTGAATATTATTACTATGAAACGAGTTCACTGGTACAAGTTGTCTCTCTGTTGGATGAACCTGAGTGACAAGGTTCAATCAAGGCTAGAGGACATACAGCTCTACAAGGTGGGTGGACCGTCTCAGCTCCCTCTTTAGGACAGAATAATATTTAGATTGATTGAGACTTTGATAATTAAGTGATAAATACATAATAATAATAATAATAATATTTGCAGGAATAAAGAGCATGAATTCGTTATAATGGTTTTAATAAATAGGGTGGTTCAAATCAATCGAATCGATTAAATTATATTAAATTAATTAAATTAAATTAAAATAAATCGATCAAATCAAATTGAAATCGATAGTTTTATAATTTATTTAATTTGATATAATTTAAAAAATAAAGTAAATCATTTGATTTATAATTTAAATATTTTTTCCAGTTTTAAATTGAATCAAACCGAAATTATATATATATATAATTTTTTTACCATTATTACAATTAAATATATTTAAATTTATTTTATATATAACTATATTTTTTTAACCTAATATTAATTTAAAATTTTAAAAAATTATCATCCATAAAAATTAAATAAAGATAAATAAAAAAAAATTAATTTTTGAGAAAAAAAAAATATAAGTTTTAAATGTGCTAATTAATGGAATAGATAAATTTTAAATTATATAATATTAAACTATTTTTGAAATTATTTTTTATTACTGATACTTTATATGTATTTTTTCTTAAATTTATAATAAAATAATAAGAATTTATAAAAAAAAAATAATAATTTAAAACCGATAAATCAAAAATATTTAAACCAAATAAATTAAATTAAAATTGACAATTTAACTATAATAATTTAATTTAGTTAAAAAAAATTTTAAATAAAAAATATTAATTTCATTTAATATCAACTCTTCGAACTGATTAAATTGAACCAATTCCACCTCACTAGTAACCATCCAAATTATCATTAATTAATGTTTGTTCATTAACTCATTATTATACAGTATTCTTCTTTCCTTTCAAATATCTGTGTTGTGTTTTTTTTTTAATTAAAATATTAAATTAGTTTTTTTTTTTTTTTTAGAAGAAAAAATATTAAATTAGTTAATTAATGATATTTCTGTCCTATGACTCCATCTTTAAATGTATTCTAATCATATCATATATCAACTCATATTATATATATAAATAAATATTAAGGAAATAAACTATTGATATATGACTTTTTATCTCATTGAAAAGTCGCTTTTTATATTTCTTATATTTTTCAATTTATTATAATTAAAATCTAATAATTTTTACATGAAAAGTGTATCTTTCAACTGAGTAATGTGACAATATAATTTTTTTATCTATTTTTTATCCAATTAAATATATCAATTTTTTTTTATGTATTTTTATTTTATTAAATTAATATATTTATTAAATGCAAGCAATAATTACTCTAACTTTTTAAGTGAAAATATACATTTTTAAAACGAAATCATCTCTTTATTTTTAAAATTTTTTAAATTTATAATAAATAAAATTTAATAATTTTTAAATAAAATAGTACATTTATTTATATGATATAACTACCAATTAAATGATCTCTACCCATCTTCTTATAAATGTTGAAAATTTATATATTTTTTAGGAGCGTTGTAAGTTCATTCAATATGAGATTGATATTTTAAAATTCTCTCTCAAATCACAATTAAATTAAAATAATTTTTAATTAAATCCAATTGATATTTGTAAATTTATCATGAAACTGAGTTTATACAATTGTAAGCCAATATAAATAAAGAAACAAATTTAAAAGTTCATCATAAGGTAAAAGATAACAAAAAAAATTCATCATAGAACGAAATTAAAAGTTCAACACAAAAAAAAAAAAAAAAAAAAATGAAAAAAATTCACCATAAAATAAGAATTAAAATTAAATTAAATTCAAAAATATACTGAAAATCAAAATACCAATTCGAATTATAATTTAATAGACCTCACAAATTTTTTTCATGTAAATCCAACGAAATTCAATCATTACGTTTGATAACGGAGATTCTAAACTTTTATGATTAGATTATATAATATCTAAGTTTTCTTGTGCGTGTAGTTTATGGATATCACTATTAGACTTTAATTAATTTCATACTACTTGAAATTTTTCTTGCTTTGAAAGCAAAAGAGAGTAGCCTTTATATATAATGTCTCTTCAGAGATATTTGATAAAGTTCTTCTGTTTCTTTTGAAAAAAAAAAATACCCTTTGATTCATGGTGTTGATATCGTTTTATTTAGGGTTATGAGGTTTTTAGTTCGAGTTTCAATTGAATATTAGGAAATTAAGAAGTTAATTTTATGGGTGACATAACCACTATTACCCAAGCTATAACCCTATAACGGCTTTACAAAGTCTATTCATAACAACAAGAGTTTTGCTTCTGAAAGCTGAATGCCCCAATAGCCAATATAAGCAAATTCCACATAAGCATGTTATGCAAATAATAAAACTACATTAACTGCTCATTTAAGTTTACCTCAAAAATAAAATAAAGTTCATTTTAGTGACCAAAGAAGAGAAAACCCCGTTAAAAAAAAACAATAGAAAGAGGGACTATATTTAAAAAATAAATAAATATGATCATGCTCTATTAAGTAGTTATTCACTAATTGGAATATTTAAAAAAAAAAGGTCATTAAAAGTGAAAATAAATGTCTTTTTAAAGAAAGTTTGAGGATATTTCCTAACTTGTCCTCTTGTTTCCTTATTTCCAAAACAAAATTGACCTATTTTTATTTAGTATAATTAGGTACATATTTTAGGGATTAAGTATAAAGAGTGACATCTTTTGGTTATTATTTTGTTTTCTATATATGGTAGTAGGTTATGATCTTTACATCATTTGAATAATGATTTTGTTGCTATATAACTTTTTATAAATCTCGGTTATCATATATTTACGGAGTTTAAATTTAAAAATATTAAATTATTTAAATATTTAAATTGTTAAATTCACATATATATATTTTTTATAAATTGAAATCTGAAATCATCTCGTTTCATTTATATGAAAAATTAATATCCTAAATCTATAATTTTTTAAAAGACATGTATACCTTCTAATACATATGTATAAATATAGATATTTATATACATGGTGATATTTTAATGTATACCTTCTAATACATATGTATAAATATAGATATTTATATTCATGGTGATATTTTAAGATTGATTTGTTAATAATACATATATTAGGAGGAGTAGATAAGAATTTCAAAACAGAATTAGTCATATCAATAGTAAAATGAGATTAAAATATATTATATATATGTATAAATATTTTCATTTGTGTAATTAATTGATGGGTAAGAAAGGGGGACCACTAGCTAGAGCTTGAGTGCATTTTCTTGTTGTTGGATTTTAGAGGAGTACTTAATTTCAAGAGCTGCCCTCATTTTCAAGCAACAGAGAAAAAGTGGTGGGCCTGCCCTCATTTTCAAGCCACAGAGAAAAGGTGGTGGGCCTGCCCTCATCCATTGTAAGATCTCTTTGATTCTCTTTGTTTTCTATGGATTGTGAAACATGATATTGCCTTTTCTCTTTCTTGGGCCCTTTTAGCTTTCTGTGAATTTTTATTTTTCCTTCTTTTCTAATTATTATTTTTTTTTAAGATTTTATTCTCCATCCTTTATGCAAAGCTAAATTACTGTAATACCCTAGAATTTGTTATAATTCCCACTTTGATATTTACTATTTCCAAATTAATATTTTCTCTCTAAAATTTATTAAGTGCCAATACTTTATTCCTTATCTATAAAATTATAATTTCATATATTTATGAAAAAATTATATTATTTTTCAAATAAATATATATATATACTCAATAATTTTATTATAATTATTATTTTTCTAATTTTTAGGCTCAATAAATAAATGGAATTTTCTTAAGATAAAAAAAAAATGTCTATAAGTTGTCAAACCTATTTTTCATGACAATGTAGCCGCTTATTCCTCCACTCCAACAAATGAAAACTTGGAATTTTGGATTCTTATAAAAAAAATAATGAAAGAAGTCATTTTTTATGGTTTAAAATTTTATAGTTAAATTTTTTTTATTAAAAATAAAATTAATGAGATAATTTTATATATGACTCAACAGAGTTTAATTTATTTAAACAAATGAAAGATAAAAACTATGTCAATTTTCAATAATTGTGAGAATCCGTTATTTAACTTTTTTTTTTTTTTTTTTGAGAAAAGTTGAAAATTTAGAACCTATTTAATTTAATGGTTATAATCAATTGTAAATAGATCAACAGTTAATAATTATAATTAATTATATAATATTTGATAATTCAATTGTTAAAATTGCAGTTAAATTATAAAATTACGAATAAGAATATATATATTATTTTATGTGTTATATATAAGATTTATATATAATGTATAATTACTATTTTTAATATACACATATAAAATATATATTAATAACACAATTTTTGTTTCAATAAGTATTTTTTTTTTTATTTTTCTTGATGTGTATATATATTATTTATAAATTTATTATATATATAACTGAGTTCAAGAGTTATTTAAATTTTTTTCCATATATAAAGTAATAATTTTCCTAAAAGCTAAGTTTATATTAAATTATTTTATTAAAAAACTAATTTATATATAATCATCTGAATATTTTTTTTGACATGTCATTATATTTCTATAAATTTCAATTAATATATAAACAAAATAATATATTAATTTTTTTTAATTATCAATATATAATAAACTTTGTCATATGTATTTTTTTATATTACTATTTAAAATTATCAAAAGGTAATTTTTAAATTTAATAAAAAATCAATAATTTATATATATTAAAATATTTTAAGAAAATATAAATTAAATAAAAAAATTAACCAAAATCTCGCAAAATAGGTGTTCACAACTAATTTTATAGATATAAAAATATTTTTATCCCTCCCAAATGAATTAAAAAAAAAAAATGCCACTCTTTTACGTAACTGATCCTAACATTACATCGGTAAAAAGTAAAATATGCACGTATATTTAATACTCCATTTCCATTTCTATATTAACATCACAAAGTTTACTATCTTTAATTAATGTGGTATTTTCATTTCTTATTTATATTAAAACACTCCCTTGAAGTGATAATCGTGTTCGCTTTTCTTCATAAATCCAATTATCATTTAACAAATAAGTGATACATCCATAATTTGAGTTTATAATCGATTATTACTTTAATATAGGAATAATAATTTTATTATTCCCATCAAATATTTAATCATATCCGATTCGACTCTAAATAAGTCAATATTATAAGCCACATTTAATAAATGGGGTAGAATAATTTTTTTAATCATATTATAATAGGATTCAGATAATAATATAATTTGATTCTACTTGATTATATATATTATATTTTTTAAATATTATATACATTTAATTTATAGTTCATTTATATGTTAAATATATATATATATATATATAATTAAAAAAATTTGAAGAGAAAAAATATAAAAAATATAACATGAGTATACCCGATTTGAATTTCAAATCAAGTATTTTATTTTTTTAAGATAGTTGGATGCAAGTCTTACAAAAATTGATTATATCCGATTCATTATTATCCCTATTATGATATTATATAGAAATTAAATATAAATTTAAAAGAATAGTTATTAAAATTAAAAGTCTATTTCTATATAAACATCATGAAATTTGTTATTTCAAATCTTATTTATATTATAATAGTAACTATAAAATTGGTGTCGAAATTTTATAAAAGATTTTATTTTGGTATTTCAACTTATATATTTTTTTAATCAATATTCAAATGTCTAAACATAAAAAAAAAAAATTAATTAAAATTATTTGGTCAAAATTTCTTATCAAAATATATTATTTTACCTTATTTTTTCCATTTCATTCATTTCTCTTAATTGTCTGCTTATCTCTTTATTAAATTCACTTTCATTTTTATTGAAATAAAGTTAAATTAAAAATTTAAGATTAAAAAAAGAAAAGATAGAAAATAATAATAATAAAAATAAAAGGTTAACTGAAGGGAATGTTCAGATGGATGAATGAAATGCATATTTGATCATTTGTAGGCTTGAGTCTCAATTAGGTTGAATGTAAGGCAATTAGAAAATATAGGCCCAACTCAATTTGATCCAAGGTTGTCCCCATATTGAATATTAAATCAATATAAATTTGCAATTAAATTTTTTTTCTACAATAAAATTATATAATTAAACAAAGATAATAATGAATATTAAAAAAAATAAAGGTTCATTTTATTTGTAAAATTTCAATTTAAATTAAATATTTTGAGTAAAAATGAGACTAACTCTGTTCACATTTATGACTAGGTTTTCAGTTATGGAATCAAACCAATTAAATAAGAACATTCATAAAATTTCTCATGATATTTGGTAATAATGAAAATGAAGTGTTGAATAAATTGATAAGTTTTTTTTTTTTTTTTTTTTACATTGTAATAAGTCAAAATTAATTGCATTGGAGACATAGAAAACATTGTTTTCATTTCAAACCCTAAAACCAAGAGAATGAAGAAATGGAAAATTTAGCAACCACTCAAAGTGCAAGTTTGTCATTATACTACAAATAGTACATATTCTGCTACATATAGCCAAAATTTGTTACAATAAATATTCATAATCATACAATAAATCCTATTTCTGAGAGACCCTATCAATCTTTCCAACCAATCAAACAACTATATAATCACACAAATCCCAGAACCTCAAATGCCAAAGTTGTAGCTAGTTCCCACCAGTTTTCTTCCCTCTATGACAATGTTATCACTTCCATTGAATCAATGATTCATCTCCTGCTTCTGCAAATGGAAAGAAAAATGATAAATTTAGCATCAAATTCATCAAGGTTATAAATGATAAATTTAGCATCAAATTCCTCAAGGTTCCATTTAAAATAAAAATGAATTTTGATTTGTGTTTCAAGGGAAAAATCATAAAGAAAATCAACAAAACATTAAATTTAACTATCTATAGTTTTATGCATCGGAAATTCTCAAGGAGGAGGAAAGTAGTCAGGGTTAGAACTTCTAATCTCCTGCAATACCATGTTGGCCATTGGACTCTTAGCCGAATGACAAATATCCATTTATTTCAAAAGACTATTTATTTACATGGATCATGACACTTCTAATTTAGATTTCATGCCAAAAGTAATACCTTTCCCAGGAACAATTATAACAGGTGCTGCTTTACAATGGTGGAAACAGTACTCACTCACACTTCCCTGCAAGACACTGCAAGAAAATAATAACAAGAACTTATTTCAATAAGCTGCTTTGTTAAAGAACCATAAATGTGTGTGTGAGAGAGAGAATTTGTACCTTTGAACTAAGCCTCTTCCTCTGGTCCCCATAACCACAGCTGCAGGCCTTAACCTTTCTGCTTCTTTGCAAATAAACTTACCTGCATCTCCTTCTACAATCCGAGCTACACTCTTCACCTAATTCCATACAAATCAGACAAAATATTTGAGGGAGGAATTCAATTCTTGGAGATTATTTGACCCTTAAATTAATAAGTTTTTGGAAAGTTTTAAATGTAGTTGCAAAGTTTAAATATATAATTTCACATATGATTAAGCTTAGCTGCTTAGCTATTGTTATAGTTGAGCAAAAAGATCATTGTAAGAATGCCAGGGCAAAACAAATATGCCTAAAGAGACAAGGTTATGAATGCAAAAAGATCATTGTATTATTGTGGGTTGTAATTAGTGAGTCCATCAATTAGAGTGAAACAGAAGTGGTATAATATAACCAAAAGATGCAAACTAAAGATTATGAATGCAAAATGAATGTCATTAGATTAATGTCTCTTTTCTCAATCACTCACTAATTAATGGATTCATTAATTTCCTTTGGTTAAAGGCATGAAATAGCTATTCCTCACTTGCATATGGAATTTATATCTCACAAATTACAAAGGAAAATTCTTTATTTTGCAAAAGAGTTGTAGGATAAGAAAACACAACTAGTGTTAATTGGTGAGTTTAAAAGAGTTGTGTTTTATTAAAATCATTATCATTCCAATTCCAATTCCAATTGATAAGTTAAAATTCTCACTTTTCTTCCCACAAACTCATTTGTGAATTACTTCGTTTAATGCAATTGTAGTGTATGGCAAAACTAATAATAAAATTTTTAACAAAAAATTGAGATCATTAAATAGTTAATTTATAGAACAATTATTCCTCATTAAAAATGAAATTCACAGTCAAGAATCACATTAACCAAACCAAAATATAATTAAAGAAGATGCATAATGAAATTCCAAAATATGAAATAATTACTTATAGCAATGAATAAAAAAAATAAACAATTCAACAACCAAACTTCAAGTTAATGAACATAAAATTAAAATCTGCTTGTAAAAAGAAAAGACAGTTATATAGTATATAAATTAAAGATGGTCTCCTCACCATGACCACCTGAAAAGCCTCCACAGCAAGTTTCTCCATAAGCCCTTTAGTCATATCATACACAATATCATTCTTAACACCTATATATATATATATATATATAAAGAAACCCATGAAAATAAAGAAAACCCAATTAATTAATTATTAAAAAAAAAGAAGAAGAAGAAGAAGAGAAATTAAAAGAAAGACGTACTGGAAACAGCATGAACAAGATGAATAGTATCAGCAAGCCTGCAGAGATGGATCAAAGCCCAATCAAAGGCGTATTTGCTATTGGGTCCATGATCAATTGCAATAATAATATCTCTGCCTCTTCTTCTCTCTCCAGTTTCTCTTTCTAGCTCTGGTTGTGGAACCACTGGGATCAACGATGGTAGCCTTACTTCTCTCCAATTGTACTCTTCTTCCT
The DNA here is from genome assembly GCA_948193065.1 of Aleurites moluccanus. NCBI lineage: Eukaryota > Viridiplantae > Streptophyta > Magnoliopsida > Malpighiales > Euphorbiaceae > Aleurites > Aleurites moluccanus. The sequence goes on from CANXYC012771090.1 coordinate 24,012, forward strand.
CATTCAGAACTTCCATTTTCTTCAATTCTCTGTTTCTCTTGCGTCAAATTGTGATTCTTGGCGTCTAATTTCCAAAACCCAAATCACCAAATGATTCAATTTGATCCCTTTTGTTAGTTTTATTTTATAGAATGAGATATCGGACTTTTCTGGCAGCCACCGAAATTGACGTGTTTGAATTTGAGTGCTTTTGAAATTGCCGCAGCGTGTAAATGTTCAAACAAAAGTGTGAAACTCAAAATAGAGAATTGAATGTTTTATTAATTAAAAAGCTGTCCAATCCTAAAGTTTTACAAGCTATTTATAGATAATAAATTTAAAAAACCCTAAGAGGCTAATTTGGTAATATATTTCGAAAAGGAAATAAATCACCAAATCTACATCACAATGAAAATAAAAATATTACATAATAACTGCCTTAAAAAGAAAAAATATACCAACAGATTTTCCTACCTAAATTAAATAAGGGAACAAAAACTGCCAAAATAGATAAAACATAAAACTGCCAAAATAAATAAAAATATAAAACTGTCAAAATAGATAAAAATATAAAACTTTCAAAACAGAGGCCTAAATATTGGAATTTAACCTAAAAAGGTTGTCGGCCGTTTCCCATTGGATTATGGTCAATAAATGCCAAAATAAGCTGCTTTCAGAAAGTCAAACGGGCCCCGACCCAACTGACCAATAAACTACTTGGATTTCTGCTTCTGTTTCTTCTTATCTAAGCGGTCCAAAAATTCTAAGGAAGCACTCTCCACATCAAAATAGAATTATTAACTTTTTAATAAATGACTAAGTCAACAGGACAGGTAGGCGGGCAAGGATAATCTTCATTGGTATGGTAGCTTAATTTCTCCACGACTTCGAAATATCTTGCATGGGATTTTCATAAACTACTGAAAATCTGCCCCAAACTCCATGTTCCTTTTTCCTAGGTGATAGCGATAGTCCACAAACAAAATTACTTTAACAACTCTATCACATCTCGGTTGATGAACGACTTTATTTTTTTATTTTATTAATTTAATTTAATTTTAAAATTAAATCATAAATAAAAATCTTTTTATTTAATTATAAATTATTTAATTTCAATATAAATAATATATTTTTAATCGAATTAAAAAGATGAATCAATATAATATTCAATAATTAGTTTCATGAATGAAACTAGAAAATTAATTATGAGTGGACTGAAAATTAAAATTTTTCATATAGATCAAAGTGAAAATTAAATATTTACAATGATGTAAATGATGTAAAAAGCAGTGTATAAACAAGTTGAGAATTAAAATTTTCATACAGATAAGCCAAATAAAAATTAAACATTTGAGATTATATAAAATTATAGGTTTTGCTGATCAAGTAAAACTTTTTCTATAAAGTAATAAGAATTTTTTTTTTTTTTTTTTATGATGTGGCTCAAATTCATTTGAGTCGGTTGTTCAATCCGTCTTTGTTTGGTTTATAATACCAATTTATCTGTAAAAAAAATAAAACTAATTATTTGCACCATTTTGGTGGATCTATCATGCAATGAACGGTCAAAAACTCAAAATTATCTTACTGCTGCTAAAAACAAACCTCACCATGGCTAAAAAAACAAACCTCACCATGGCTAAAAAAATATTAATATCCCAATTAATTTAACTGTTTATAGCAGCTGTTGCTGATAGCTAATAGCTGATTGTTGTAAGTTTTTGATAAAATTATTATTAATTGTTAGTTATTAATTATATTTTAATAACCATTAAAAATAAATATTAATATTTACTTTTTATTTAAATATTATTTTTAAATGATAATTTAATCTTTTTATTTAAATAAATAAGTTTTTTTTTTTAAATTTTAAATTAGAGTTTTTATAAATAACAACTATATGATTACCTAACTATTAACAATTATTAGTAATCAAACGAGAATGATGTGGTGGTTAGGAATAAAAAAATTAATTGTTACATCATAAAGTTTTTTCACTTAATTATTTTCCCCAATTTTGATGGTTTTTCTGATAATATTGTTATAATTTTTTTTAAATACATTTGAAATTTTAAAATAAATAAAAATATTAAAATTTAAAATTTTGACTTTATTTTATTATAATGAAGACTTAATTGTTGAACTATTAGTCTAATTGTTGAACTATTAGTCTCATGACTTGTATAAATAAAATGATTACATATAACTTCCATTTTAGTCGTTGGATTTGTTTTCATTGGACTTCTTTGGCATCTTGAGATAACAGCTCGCCAACTCCACCGTTGGCAAGTGCATCACATTCATTTGCTGGCCAATGGGGATCTTGCTTATTTTAACCAATACATTTACTTTTGTTTTTTTAATTATATAATGCATCAAATATTAAAACTTAACTATACTAATTTAATATTTTTTTTTGTATTTACTATGGAGCCTAACAATAAATAATAAGAGCAGTATGTCGACAATATTATAAAGTCTAAACATATATTAATAGCATGTTAATAATATTGTAAAATGTGTAAAATTGTACGAATGTTAACTGTGTTATCAAATATGTAAAATGGTACAAGCGGAATGGGACTAAGAGGAAGAATGATAAAAAATAATTCCGTTTATTTTTTTTATTTATAAAATTCGAATTTAAAATTTTATTTAAAGAGATAAATTTTTATTATTTAATTAATATGTTGATTTTATACATAGAATAATATTGCTTCGAAGTATTTTATGTATTAAAATGATTTATTGAATAATAAATAGATAAATTTGAAAAATGTGGCCCATTTTCTGATGTATCAATTATTTGTAGGATGGGACATACCACTAGAGTAGGCAAATTTTTTCCACTTCTTATATTTAGTAGTAGGAACCATCCGGATTCTAAATCCTGACTTCATATTATAGAAACATATGCTCAAACACTGATCCAAATAACCAATCCCCTGCCATATTGATTCATAAATATATAAAAATTTCGTGAATGAATTTAAAACAATTTTTTTTTTAAGAATTTTTGTATATAACAATAAAATAATCCAATCTCCTGAGTTCAAATCCAATTGTTGATGTAGAAATGAGCTTGAACAGTTCTGTAAGAGGATGATAATATTAGGTGAGACAGAACAGCAGAGACAAACAATGGGTTGGAGGATTTTACGCAAGGATATATTGCCATTCATAGCTGTGGTGTCAGTAGAATGCACAATTGTTGGAGTAAATATTCTCTTCAAAGCAGCCACTTTGAAAGGGATGAGTAACTTTGTCTTTATCGCTTACTCCTTTCTAATTGCAACTGTGATCCTTATCCCTGTACCGTTCATTTTTCGCAGGTCTTTTATATTCTTTATCTCCTAATTAATCTTTTTTTTTTTCTTTTACTTTCACTTATTCATAAATCCAATACAGTTTTACATATTCTCCAGCTATCCAGTGCCTCCATCACTCAAGTTGCCTCTTCTCTGCAGAATCTGTGTTCAGGCGCTTATCGGGTAATCATTAAACTATTATATAACTGAAATCTTGAAAATGGACAACTGATCAAAATGATAATTGAAACGTTCAAATTTATTTTTATAACAATTAGCATTTGCTCCTTCAATGGCTAGCTATAACTGCTAAACCACAGAGTCAGTTAAGAAAAAGAAAAAAATCATTTTTTAGCCTTGAACTTTTGAGTTAATTGAAATTTTGGAAGATGCAGGGTTTTATCTCATATAGTTGGAAGTAAAGGTATAGAATACAGTTCTCCAACTCTTGCTTCAGCTATGAGCAACTTAACACCAGCTTTTACCTTTACTTTTGCAGTCCTTTTCAGGTGGGTTTCTTCCTTTTTTTCTGATTCATTAACTGCTCTTTTTTACTAGTCTGCAGACTACAGCTCCGTTCAATCTTTTTCTTATATATATATATTGGGGTGTTTTGTAAAGGATGGAGAAGCTAGCTTTGAGAAGCCAAAGCACTCAAGCTAAAATAATTGGAACAATAGTATCAATAGCAGGTGCATTAGTTGCAGTTTTCTACAAAGGCCCAACAATTTTATCCTCTGCATCGTCAAATTCAGATTGGCTTATTGGTGGCCTCTTGCTTGCTTTTCAATGTCTTCTTTATTCCCTTTGGTACATTCTTCAAGTACGTAATCAATTTATTTCAGGTCAAATCATCTAAAATTATATAACATTATAAAAAATCTGTGTAAAAATTTCTTGTAGCATGTTGTAGGTTAAGATTATGGGAATATTCCCAAACGAGCTGCTTGTGACCTTTGTCTATACCTTGTGTGCAACAATCATATCCGCACCAGTATGTTTTCTAGCTGAAAGGAACTTGAATGCTTGGCGACTAAGACCTGATATAGCATTAACTTCTATAGTTTGCTCAGTAAGTTTTGTTTTTAATATTTTGTGAGATCAGAAAAATTTTCAGGAATGAGAAATTTTCATGTAGGACTCACTTTCTATTGTAGGTGAGTAAATAAAATGGTACATGACAGAAACTCAATGTCCTAATCTCATGCATTCAAATCAATGAATAAAAGCTAAATATTTTTTTTTCGGTGGACAAGTGTATACACTTAATATCGGTAGCACATCACAAGACAAATAATATTTAATGCCAATTTAAATAAGTTTGTCTTGACATTGTCTTCTTATCTTATCACAACAGTAAATTATCTTCTAACTATTAAGGAAATAAGATTGTGCTTGTCAGTTAATGTAACACTATTTCTGTGTGTAACAGTGTATTCAATAATTGAAATTCTTGATTTATTGCACTATATATAGTAGAGATATTAGATCACTGACATCAATAACTTAATATATGTCTTATTAACTAATGACCACTATCTTGAACAAATTATTATTATCTAAAAATTGTGATATTCTTTCTGTTTAATTAGGCAATTTTTGGGATATGTTATGGCACCATTGTTCACTCATGGGGATTACGCCTGAAGGGGCCTGTTTATATAGCAATGTTCAAGCCATTATCAATT
>CANXYC012771403.1:0-57443 GCA_948193065.1 Aleurites moluccanus
CTTCACTTGATCGAATCAAAGAGATCAAATCAAGTTCCATGTCATAAGAGTGAAGGACATTAACATTGGCCTAATGGTTTGGGAAAGGATTAGTGGTGATGTTAGGTCAAGCTCTTGGTGGGATTATATCTCGACTGTCCACCAGATCTTGGATTTTGTGTCTCAAGGTTTTGCACATGTCTCTTTTATGCCCCGTATCTTGATGATACTCACAGTATTCATTTACATTCCAACCTTTAGGTAAAGGGTTTGGGGGTGCTCTATGTTCTAGAGGCTTAAGCAGATTTGATTCCAAAGCCTTTTTATACACCAAAATCAAAGGCATACCCAAATCAGTGAAAGATCTCCTTTCAAGTCTCATAGGAGGATGATTAGAAATAGTAGCAACTTCCCCGCCTTTTTTATTGGAAGGATCATTGTGGCTATAGTAAGTGTTTCTCCTATACCTCGAACCAGAGGATTCTTCTTTAATTTGCCCGTTTTGGATCAGATCCTCTATCTTTGAAGCAGTGGCGATAAGAGCTTTAAAATCTGGCAAGTACTGGGTTTGGAGACAAGTCTGATAACTTGGGAGGAGATTCTTGATAATTATATCAATATGGTCTTGCTCAGTGGGCCTATTCATCATTTGGGTTGCTTTAACCCTCCACCTTGTGAGGAAAAGGGAGAAAGACTCCCTTTGTTGCTATTTGGTGGTTTCCAAATCTATCCTAGTGATGTCCACCTCGAGATTATAATGATATTGTTTGACAAAGGCATTGCAAATATCATCCCAACTTTTCTTAAAATTGGTGTCTAAATTAACAAACCATCTCATTGCAGCACCTATAAGTGACTGCTAGAACAATTGAGTAAGAAGCTCATTGTCCACCCCCAATGGGTTCATGGCTCCCACATACATTTTTAAATGGGTTTTTGGGCAAGTGGTGCCATCAAACTTGTCCATGCTAGGCATCTTAAACTTTGGAGGAACTCTAGCATTTGGAAAAAGAGTAGGAGCATCAACATCAATGAGATCCTTATGCTTCTTAATGTTTTTGAGAAGCCTTTCCATAGCTTCAAATTTTCCATTAATTTCTTGGTTTCGGCTGGGTTGGAGCTTTCTCCTCCATGAAAAAGATTCAGGGAGGAAGATGGAGAGGTTCGACTATTCAGATTGATAGCTGGGGGAATGACAACTTTTGGAGCTTTCCCACTATTTGTCAGATTAATAACAGTATTTGGCAGAAGGGATAAAGATGCATCAAGTGTATTGGCTTGATGGGTACTTGATCCTTGACCCATCATTGTCTTCACCTCAGTGAGGTGGATTGGCGTTGTGTATCAAGGGCATGGTCTAGAGAAACATGAAAGTTATCCTCTCGTTTCTTGAGTAAGGTGGCTAAAAGTGTTTCTATGGCTTCCATGTCGGGTACTGTGCCCTCTATCTTCTCCTTCGAAAAGAAAATACCCTGAATCAGGTCATGGTGGTCCAAACAAAACCTAAGCAAAGATGGGAAAAAAAAAAGACCTAGTCTAGGTGAGGTTTGAGAGTTTGTGGGTTTTGGTTTGACCATTGACTTCTTTGATTCTTAGTCCACAAATGCATGAATACATGGTTGTGCATGTATGCATGGTTATGCATGTGTAAAAATTGATTCATAATGACAGTTTAACATTATCATGGCTCATGGGCCCTAAGGTCCAAGGTCTAATATTCATTATATGAAGGCTAGGTGGTTTGGTTTAAAGGATACCCGTCACACTAGAGTAGTAAATATACCTAACCATATGTAAAATAATGAGTTTCGCGTGGGTCCAATAGTACGACTGCTCGTTACACTTCAAAAAGGATTTAAAGATTCGTCGCGTGTTGGATTCTTTTGCAATCTCCCAGCATACTCAAAGAGAGTTATCAGATCAATGCTACTCGCTATCCAAAGGTTGAATTTCGTAACTGGTGATGTAGTGATGTATAAAAATCAAAGTTAAACTAAAAGCCAAGTAAAAAGTCACTTTTGAAAATATTTTCAACCAATTGTTAGTCCTCTTTAACTTTTGAAAAAGTTAGTCTCTAGTGGAGTCACCAGCTGCGAGGCCTCGCCCGAACACTCCTCCCTCGGATCCAAGGATTGGATCGGGGATGCTCATTATTTTGAGGAACGATTTCTCACGGAGGAGGCGACCTTAGCGCCTTTTGAAAATGATTTTGATGTTTTGAAGTCGACACCATAAATTATTTTTTGTTGGAAAAATTTAAGATAAAAACTCATTTTTGACTCTAATTTTATCCCAAAGGAAAATAAGTGTACTAGTCTTTGAAACCAAAGAGGATTCGAGGACTAGGTTTTCGGTTAAACTTGGCTTCTAATTTTAACCTTGATTTAAAACATATTCATGAGCAGTTTTAAGGATGAGATATATAGATGCATAAGCAGGTTAGATGAAAATAAAGCAGTAAAGCAGTTAAGAGAGCTATAATTAAATTATTACAATTCAAGAATCTCAAAATATGGGCTATCAACTCTAGGCCTTATGGATTTTAGGTTGATCACACATTCCCTGAATAATACATTCAATAAAGCAGTTAATTAATAGAAAAGAGATCGCTTTGATCTTTTTAGATTTGAAGCCCTTACGTAGCTTACCTGCGTATCCCGTTGAATGGGAATCAAAATCCACGCAGTTCTTCCTTCTTGCGAAGGAGGGTTGATTTATGCCCAATTTATCATGTTTTGATTCTTTATTTTGATGCACTATCAAAGTAAAAGAAGATGAGTTAGGAGACGATACCTTCTTCCTTGGTTTTTGAGGAGGCGACGGTTGGATTGCTCACCCGGATCAGAGTTCCACTTTGGATTGATTGAAGCCCAGAAAGATGGTCGGATTGACTTCTATCTGATTTCTTTGGGAATGCGGCAGTCTGATTGCTTGCCCAGATCGGAGCTCCACTGGGATTGGTTGAGGCCCGGGAAGACGGTCTGATTGTCTTTTATCTGATAATTTAAAACAAGCAAATCAACAGAGTGATTTTATTAGAAATAATTTTGAGGCTCTACATGCCCTGAATTTGGTCCTTCTTTAGCTCAAAGAGAACTAAAGAAAATTGTCTCCACACGCCCTAAATAATTATTCTTTAAACTCAAAGAGAGTTAAAGAAATAAGAAGAAATAAGAATATAAGGGAGAATAGATGAAATCTAAGAAGAAAAATTCGACTTCTAGAGATTTCGGGGTGCTGAATATGAAGAAGGAGGTCAAGTATTTATAGGCAAGACTAATGCCACCGGAGGGGGGCGGCGCCGCTCAAGAAGGAGGGTGGTACTGCCCCTCAAGAAGGGCAGTAGCACAAATGACGGTCGGACCCAGTTCTGACAGTTTCTGAGTTTATCGGCGCGTGGCTTGGTTCCGGTGAGTGCCGATCGGCTAGGCATGAGTCCAGCGGGTGCAAAAAATGAGTGTTCACACTAGGTTGCTAGAAGATTCATTTTTCCTTCCTTTTTTTAGGATTAGTATGATTTATTCTTAATTGTAAAGTTAATTATACTATCATTTGGTTTTTTAGGAATGGTCATGTGAGGTTGTACAATTAATTATACCATGTATAATTCTATCTAAAGAGATTAAATTTTAAGTGAGATCAATTGTGACTCCTCCAATCTTTTTTGGGAATTATGTTTGGTCTAGTTTTTGGTACAATCAATAATGTGCCATGATAGAGTTACTTATTTGCCTTGTGGTTTGTGAATTATTGGTGCCTATGTGAATTGTTTATTTATTGAAAGTATGTCTTAGTTGTCTTTTATTAAAACTTCTAGTTTAGAAAGGAGGCTAGCTATTATGGCCAGGTGGGCTGAGGTGCCTGACACCTTCCCCAATCAGTAACCGATTTCCTTACCTGGATCTCTAGATAATGTGGCCTGGTACTTTGCCAAGGATAAAATCACCACTTATTTTCTAAAGAAAGAAAATCCATCGCATTTGTGTTCTCGAATACATCTAAAATTGAGTGGAGACTCTTTTCTTCTGTTTATTTAATTTTTACCATTTTCCTTAAAGTTTATTGCCCAATAGAACTCGAACCGTCACCACAAAAGACACCATAGTCTGGCGATTTCGCTAAGGAATAGAAAAACATATTTTGTTAGCTAGTTATTTTGATGATTGACAACTTAGGTATACTTTTTAGTACATCACTAAAAACTTCACCCCCAAGGTATAAGATAGTGAGAACCCTTAAACCTTAGGCCAAACTTCAATCCATATAAGGGTTTAATAATTTTTCTTAGGATGTCCATAGTAACTTTGATCCAAAATTATCTTGATGTATAATCCTTATTGCATATGGTGACATTTCACTCTCCATTATGCAAAAGTTGAAATCATATAAGGCTTATATAGCTGGTTATTTTGGATCAATTATGTACATACACTACATGAGAAAGAGCAATATTCCAATGCACCGAATATTTTGTTAAAGCCCACCTAGACAAAATGAAAAGACTGTGTGAAAGGAATAATGATGGAGGCACGATCCATTGCATGTCTATGATTATGGATGGAATGAATAAAAGGAATGGGTGAATTAATAGATTTTTCACCTTATTATACTATGCATTATTGTAAACCATGCATCATGCATCTTGCACCGTCTAACACATAATCTCTTGTAGCCATATAGGAAATATCTCCAAATGTCTAGATTTGAACATAAGTTAATGAGCCCTCTAGAAAATGAAATAGAGGAAATAGCTAGAAAGGTAGTGAAATCCGAAATGGACCCTTTAAGGGAAGATATCAAGGCTACTATATATGAGGTGACGGGGTTTATGCTATTTGAACTCAAAACTTTTATGAGTCAAGTCATCTCTAAAGACTTGAATGAAGTAACAAAAAAAAAAAGTCAAATCTTATGTTATGGAGGAAAATGTCATATCTAAAGAGAATCCCAGTAAGCGACAATCAAGGAAGTTCACCTTATTAAATGAATCTATGACCAAAATTCTTGAAAAACTTCAAAAGAGAGGCCTTCTACAGCCCTTAGACCTAAAGCCTTTATCTTATTTTACAAAGTTTCAGGCCATCACACAAACCAATGCAAGAGACTTAGATATGAAATCCAAGATCTCATTGACAAAAAGAAGTTTTCTCGCCCAAACCTAGCCCAACCTTCACCAAGATGCATGGCATACAAGGATGGCTATGAAGCATATTTCGAAGGGTCTCAATAATAAAGAAGCATCTTGAAGCAATTTGCTACCCTAATTGAATTTTTATCTTAAGAACTTTAGTTTCCAATTAAGGATACGACTCTCTATATAATTATACTTTGGAAGTTTGATAAGACAAAGATTTCATTATCTTAGTAATGAACAAAGTGGCAAATTTCTTATCATATCATTGCTTATGCTTTAGCACTTAAAGTGAATTATGAGAAAAGAATAAAAACAAAAGAATTAATGAAAAATGAAAAGCAAAATGATGACACCTTGCTAGGATTTTTGCAAAGAGGTCCTAGACAAAAATCAAAGGAAAGAGATAAAATATTTAGCTAGAAAACCTGTGAAGACTAGCTAATAACAAATGCTCAAAGTATGCTTCAAAATTGCTTATAGTCATTTGAAAGGGTTCATCTTCCTAGAACTAATCCAAGGTGTTCATTGACTAAGCGGTTTGGATCAAAACAAATAAAGATGTCACATTAGATTATGTATTAAGCATTCATGAATACATGTATTCATGCATCACATTAGCATTTTGTCATCTAACCATCATTGCCTTAAAAAGAAACTATTCTTTTCAAACCAATCTTAGAAAATAGAGAAGAGGGTTATTGAAACTTGAGCTGTCAATAGTTGGGAAGCACGTTTGAAAGTATCAATCTAAGGATGGATGGTATAGAGGAAACACTTAGAAAGATCTTGAATGCAAAATGGGATGTAAAAGGCACTAAGGGAGCCATTTATAAAAGCAAGTCTATCTAAGGTGAATGGTCTTATAATGAGTTTGACCATTAACTTAAAGGAGATCATAAGAGTAAAGGAAAAGTGATCATAGAGGAGCTCTTGGAATCTTCTCAAATTGATGTGCACAAGGCATTATGTAAGCAAATTTAGAAGATGAAAATCATGCTTAAGAGAAATAGGCTCAAAAGGTCGTATGACATAGAAGAGCTAGAAATCACTAATGGTGAGAACCTTCCTCCAAGATTTAAAATGCCAGAATTGCAAAATTTTGATGGCACTGATGATCCAAGAGTGCACTTAAGGCAGCATGCCACTATTATAGGAATCACATAGTTGTCTAAATCCCAAATCACCAAGTTCTTTCTCTTATCCTTAACTAGAGTTGTTGTCCATTGGTATTATGATTTGGATAGAAAATTATAATGGATTGGAGAAAGTTGGCCGAAATCTTTCTCAAGCAGTATTCTTATAACACACATATTAGTGTTACTCTTTGTGATTTGGAAACCACTCATCAAAAGTAAGATGAAACTTTTGTCGAGTACCTAACTAGATAGAGACAAAAGGTTGCACAAATGAAATTTAGGCTTGATGTTAAGGACCAAATCAAAATGTGTGTAAAGGGTTCTCTTCCTGATATTTATGAAAAGTAACCTACATACCTCTATCTAATTTTGAGCAATTGTATGAAGCTATAATCTAAGTGGAATATATATTGCATGAGAAGAATAGGAATACTATTAGAAATCTCTAGTCCTAAAGATGATGTGGAGCCACATGATGTTAAAGTAGCCAAAGAGAACTTTTTGGGCCAAAATAGGAAATTCTCACCATTGCATCAACTGCGATCTGAAATATTTCAAGAGCTAAAAGTGAAATGACTATTAGAACCTTTGAGTCATAAACCAATATAAATCCCATGACTCAAAAAGTTTAATCCTAAGATTTACTATTACTTTCATCAGTTGAATAGTCACCATACAAATCAATGTGTGCATCTAAGGCATGCAATACAAGATCTTATTGAAACTAGAAAAATTTTCGACCCCGAGTGGAATTTATTGAGCTCTTATAGTAAGGGATTAAATGATTGGGAAGAAAAATAACCCTAGATTTGGCTATTTCATTCTACAAATGAATATCTTTCTTTTATGCATTGGACCTCAATTTCATGAACACTTGGATATTTTTTTTCAGTAATGTTAGTTGCAAGTTGGATCATTTTTATGGGCTTGTTTTTTATGGGTTCTATGCAAACTCATTTATTTAGTTTCAGTATAGCTCAAGTTGCATGACTTCATATTTGAGGTGAAAAAATATGAAAAAAGGGAATAAAAGGAAAAGAAACTTGAGGGCATCTGTCTAGACTATACTAAAGCCAAATTTCTAAAAATTGTCATTGATCCCTACAACCATAAGCTGAGGGAAATTACTTGCTGGAAAAAAATATTGAAAACATTAGGGCAAGTCCTTGCTTGAAAAATCATTAAATGTTTGGAGGCAAAATATTGAGATTAAGTATTGGCCAAGGTGTAAAGATACTACTAATATCTTAGAGTTAGATTACCCCCAAAGATGAGATGAAAATTATGATAGACTTTGTGAGCTTACCATAAGGCTTCAATAACAATTCTAAATGTTAATAATAGATTAGTGAATTTCGAAGAATCAAAATATGGGAGAATTATTCAAATTCCTTCTCTAGAATCAATACCTTTAAGACTGCATTAGTCTTTCTTTCACCAAATTTATGGAAAGTTGAGAATAGAATATTACTCAATGTTAAGGTAAAGTCCATTTCAAGAAGAAATGGAATGATTCTCGCTAGGTAAAAAATTTTAAGAAGTCTACCTAGGCAAAAGTTAGGGAAATTAAGAGAAAATATTTGGTTGAAAAACCTGAAAGGGCTAATCAATAATAAATGTGAAGTCATGCAAAATTTTGTTATACTCTTATTAGACGAATGAAGTTGCATGATACTAGTATAATACTTATCTTGTAGTATGGATTCTACTTTGCATATTTTTGTAAGAAATATCCAAATTTGAAAAAAAGAAAAAAAAAAGGAAAAGAAAAAAAGAAGAAGAGGAAAAATATAGCTCACTAAGTTGAAAACCCTAAGGGGCGACTTATACAAAAGTTAGAGCAAAAGGATAAAGAAAGAAAACAAATTCGGTTACATTAAGCAAAGAAAGATTCCTTGAGTCATATAAAAAATAGAATTGTAAACCCCTAAGTTGATACATCAAACATCTTCAAAGCTTGAATTTCCGACTAAGGTTATGGTGTGTCCTTAAATGCTTAAACGATGAGTGTTTGACTTTGCTTCTCTATGATAAAGATAAATCTTCGAATTTTATAAGAAATTTGTATCTTTAAGTTGTTTCTTCTTGTCCAATATTTTGAAAACTGTTGCTTTCTTGATATTCTTTTAGCTAGAGTAGCTCATGTTTCCTTTTGATAAGTATTTCATTTCCTTTGAAAAGTTTTCAATTGGATAGAAAAGCCATAGGGGCAATGATGTGCAACTACTACATCAACATCAATAATGCCCTAGAAGTCCGATCTCAAAAAAAAAAGTATTCTTTGATGCGCTAAAAAAGACTATCGATATGTCTGGAGCATCACACAACTTCGTTGAAGGTAGAACTTGAAGTCACCGCCTTTGCAAATACAATACTCTCAACGATTGAACCTAAGACGTGAATCATCCAAGGCATATTGGCATGGCATACTTCTCTTGTTCAAACTAAGGTTTGAAATTAAACCTCTCGTAAAGAGGATAGATGGGTCAAATTTTAGGAATCATTCTTTGTGAAGCATTTTCACATATTTGCATCTTGCATGAAGATATATCATAATGAATGTTATTTTCCATGGAAGAAAAGATAAGATTTATTCATTATAAATGATAAGATTGTAAGCTAACATGAAAGAATTTTTATGCTTTCAGATAGCAAGGATAAATATGCAAACTTGGCATTTTTTATAAAAAAAAAATTAGAATCCAACTATGGAACCATAGATGACGCCATTTAATGAGCTCTAACTCGATTGGATGTTGAGCTAGATTCTTCAAAGAGAGAAATAAAGCTTGGAAGACAACCTAAAACTGAGAAGGGGCTAAGCCCAAGGCCCTCCGATGCATAAGTTAGCATATGGAGTGAAGAAAAATTTTAGGGAGATGACTTCCTGATTGTCTTGATATTGAAAGGATATGGAATATAATTCAGGTTATTTTTCATCTACATTCCATTCTTTTTTTTCTTTGACTCTTGAGATTCCTTATAGAGTCTCACTTTTCAGAAATAGTTATTTCCACAAACTTGTGACTAATGGAGAAGTGATCGACTTGAGATAAGTGATGGGTCTAGTCAGATTGCATGGCTGTCTATAGAATGACCTTGGAATATTTTGTATGCCATCTGAAAATCTTTCGGTGCACCCTTCTTATGGTCAAAAGGGAAACATTGACGATTACTTATAGACTGGCCTTATTGCTTATAGCCTTCTACTCTACAAATAGGCGTTCATTATAATTATTCTAAATAAGGTGTAACTTGATACTCTAAACTCATAACTTGTCCCTCTTTACTGACGAGTTGATATTTTTGGACAAGGCAGAGATTATGGACATTCATCCTTTTCAGCTGGGCCTTCCTATTCATTGGTCTAATAGGCCTTATTAAGTTGACTTGTATCACTCAACAAACTCATAGGGAATATATATAACAAAATAATAATGTATAGATTTAGAGTTTATATTACATAACAATTTATAATTTATTTCATAACCAACTATAGTAAAATAACTTCATTGCCAAAGAATGAAAGGAAAAAATAACAGTAAAAATAACTTTTACTAAAATTTAACTTTTTTAAGCTCAATCAACAATATGAAAAATAATGAATATAAATGAAAGTTTGACTCAGTGAGTTGATATAAATAAGTAAAATATACATGTCATTCATTAATTTAATATAAAATATGACATCACATGTAATCATTCATAAGCATATATAATATCCATGATGGAAACAGTTTGTGGAATCCATCATCATCTAATATCTATCCATTGTAAATGAGTAGCCATCCCCCTCTATTGGCTCTCTTTTAATCCAACTATAGGACCATAATAAGACTAGCTCAAACCAGGCATCCCTATACTCTCTTATTCATGTTCAAAGGCCACGATGATACCAACTCTAACTAAGCTATCCTTGTAATAATATTATAATCATAATCATATCATATCATATCGTGAACATTGCCTATGTTCGCATAGAAGGATTTCACATCATCCTATTTTTCATTGTAATCACAATCATATATAGCATTTATCATTAACGTAATAATTTATAGTATAAACATACATTATGTTCCTTGATATAATGAAATAATGATAATATATATATATATATATATATATATATATATATATATATATATATATATATATATATATATATATGAAATGATTAAATATAAAATTAAAGTGATATATATCAACTTACAGTACAACTAAAAAAGAAACTTAATCTTTATTTTTAGAAACTCAAATCTCTATTTCTATTGGGACTCGCTATAGATGTATAACACCCTAAGATTTTAACACTGTTACTAGATAATTCTTTTAAAAATAGTTCAAAAAAATGCATGAATAAATATTTCAACCTAATAGACTAAATTTGAAACAAATCTAAAGAATATTAAATATCAACTAATAAATAATTATAGAATCAATATAATGCTAAGTAATGATAAAAAGAAAGAAAGAAAAAATGAAAAGAATGATAGAAAACTATAAGAGTGGCAAAACTGTAAATAAGTATAACTTCAGGGAAAAATTTGAAAATTCATATCTGAGTAGTATAATATGAAACTAAGCTAAAAATAAGCTTATACACTTCCCACAATGATATTTGAAATTGAATAGAATGTACAAAATTAGTTATAGAAAACTTTAGGGTCAAAGTTCAAATATTGAAAGTTTTGGGGTGAAAAATCTAATTTCAAAAAATACCTACCTATATAAATGACTCTTAGCCATTTTTTCATCAATAATTCTTCATCTTCTTCACCCACGAAACTCAAACCACATCTAGCTAACTTCCACCAATTTTTCTTACAAATTTTCAAGGAAAAACTAGAGAAAACCTAATCAAACACCAAAAGCAACCTAATTTCATCCAAAATTCAACAAAGGAACAAAAGAAATTCAAGAACCCTATCCATTAGGGTTTCAGCCAACACTTGATTTTGAGGTAATATAATTAATTTTATTCCTTTTTAATTATTTAGCTAATTTAGATGTTAAATTAGATGAATATGATAATCAATTGCACTTATGGAATTAAATGGAAGAAAAACTTAAGTAAAACCCTAATTTTTGAATATGTAAAGAACCAAATCTTATTTTAAGCTTTCATAATTCAAATATGAGTTAGATTATGTCTAATTATATCCGTTAGATACTAAAAAAAAATGGAAATTTTGATGTAGAATCCAAGGAAGAGCAAAGTTGTTCTATTTATCTACTTTGAAGAAATTGGAGATTTAAGGCATATTTTGACAATCTAATTGCTAATTTAGACGAGTTATCTATACATTATTTTATATGTCTAAAGCCATATTTTGAATTATAAAAATCATATGTAAAAATCTAAGTTTGGTCGAATGTTAAGTTGTCCATTTCCTTTGAATTTTTCTTTGTTTTTCCTTGATATTCCAAGCCTTATTTGATCCATTTTCATTAGTTTGATATTGGATTTGAAATGCCTATTACGTTGTCCACATTGTGAACTTGATTAGTGATATTTGGATTTTGTTGAACTTGCACCAAAACCTAACCAAAATGACCTTAAAATTATGCACATCAAGTGTTTGATAAAATGCCTTAATGAAAATTTCATAGGCCTACCAAGCCAATGTCATCATTGCCAGCTGTGTTGGCTAGCCATTTACGCCAGCGCAACTGACATTGGATGACCACTTTTGTACTTAACCCTTACTTGAATAGCATATCAATTGTTATACTAAATATTGAACCTATTGCTAGTTTATTAATATATAGTGATATCGATTGATCAATGAGTAACCTCTATATCCATTAACTTGTTCATTGAACTTTATCACTTCCATATGGCTATTTGATAATGATAATGCTCTCTTTTACCTATTTATATGTTAATTTGATAGAGCTATCTTACCGATAGGATAGTGGGTGAGTACCATCAGTATTGTGCACAATAAATCTTATAAACACTAGCTAGGAAGGATTAATATCCTAGTCATAAAGCCTGGTCCGCCTTATGTAACTTATATGTGATTGTTAAATGTGATATGTGTTCAATGCCCTTTATTTGTCACTTCCATATATGTATATGATACCTTTGCCATATATGTTCACTATTATCTACTGTTGATATCCATTTCCTTTACTTAAGGCATTTGGTGTGCAACTTTATAAACCTAGCTTGTTCTTCTTATTTGTTATTACCTACCTAGCCTTATGTATAATGATGTATACTTAACTCATTGAGTATTATTATACTCAATCTTTAGTGGTTAAACATTTTTTCAGGTCAGAAGTAGAGCAAGTTCCCAGGCTTCCTTCTTCAGTGGAACTGGTTGTCTTTTTGCAATGTAAATAGTAGTGTATTATATTTTCCTTTGTAAACTTTAGATGCTCCATGGTTATATACTTAAATATAATACATGTGTGTATAGGAATATATAACTAATATTTACAATTGCTATAAAATATGTATGAAAAATATTAGATCTAATTTTTGCCTATAAATAAGAATTATAGAAGAAAGGAATTAAATATGGAAACTAATGTAATAGGTGGAGGAAATGAGATATAAGAGAGATTATATGGGTATTGGTTGCCATAAGCTATTCCTACATTCTAGAATCGTAATGTTCCAAAAATTGAGACGTGACAAGATGTATTCAGATTATCTAGAAATTATTAACAAAAATTGATTAATTATCAACTCTTTTAAAATACTTAAAGATTCTCCTAAAAATTCGATAAAATTTATCTAAAATAGGACATAACCCTTGGAAGAAAATAACATCAAGCATCAATTTAAATCAAAATATCAATTGCCCATACAAGCCTACAATTCATCATTATTTTTTCTTTTTCAATAATTCAAAATTTCAGTCAGCAATATATAGCACATGAATTTTATATTATTAATACCAATAAATACAATTATTTCTTAATACTTAATTAACAGTCCTTTCATAATAGCGATTGAAATATTTTATTATATACAATAATATTCTATTTAATTACCTCAAACTAACTTAAATAATTCAGCTAATTTTATAACAATTATTTTTTATTACTTTGCATTTACTAAATTACGAGTCCTTAAATTCATATATTTCACACAAATTAACTTCATAATTATATCAATTTAATTAATATAAATTCTAGAGTTGTTTGGAACTCATTGTCCTCATTCGTTGGAAAAGTTAAAAAAGATTCGACTTTTTGTTTTTTAGGTATGGAACTTCGGTCATAAATGGTGACAATATGGGTGTCAAAAGAAAGCTAGAAATGAAAGGAGTTCAATGGATTCGAATCGCAAGATACGGAGACCTGTGCCTACCGAAATTGCCATTAGGAGTTCCATGGTATCGATACCAATCAGACGGAGCGTGAGTCGCCTCTTGATGGCATTTAGCGGCAAAATTTCAACAATAGGCTCATTGGATGATGATCTTTGTAGTGGTGTGAATGGTAATGGAAAGTGGTTGGACGAGCGTGCTTCTAGCTTGACAGCTTAGATCTATCTCTCTCTTAAATTTTAAGATAGTTCATCTGTTTTTTACGTGAACATGATAACTGATTGATTGGATTTTAATAGCCGATCAATCACTGTACAACCAATGAATGATAACCTTTTTTTTCAAAACATAAATTTTATATTATTTACATTATATAACAAGATAAAATGATAAGAAAATATAGCTGGCTTGGTAGTTAACACATTGCTTAGCTTTCCTTTATAGTGTGGGTTAGAACCATGTTGAAGCTATGTATATATATATATATAATATTTTTATTTTATAATAATTTTTAACTAAAATATCATTAATTATAAATTTAAAATTTAATTATAATAATAAAATTCAAAATTTAAAGTGTCATAAAATCTTTATTTTTTAAAAATATTTTTATATCATATTTTTATTAATTTAAAACGAATATTTCATAAAATAATTTAAACTTCTTATAAAAATAAGATTTTTTAATAAATAAGGGTCATAACACTTAGTATAATTAAGTGTGATGTTATAGAAATTCAGAAAATTTATTTAAAAATATTACTGTAATTCTTAGTTTGAATAAATATATTTTAAAAAAATATATATATTAATAAGGAATCACATCAAATCCTTAATATTTATCTCAAATTGACTCTCAAATTATTTTCTATTTGCTAAACTTTTATTATTATATGAATATATTTAAATAAAATAATTAATTTAAAAAGTCAAAATCAACCTAATGAATTGAAAACTTATACATCATAATAATTATATTGGATCAACAGTAAAATAGAAATAAAAATATTTAAAAACCATTATAAATTTTTTAGAAAAAGTGTTATTTTTAAATAAAAATTTATTTATCAATTATTTATGAATAAATCTTATAAAAATTAATTTTTAATATAAATTATTAAAAAATAATTAAATTAGCCCACATGGAAAGTGCATGCTCAATAATGGAGCAGAAATATTCAATACAATGTTTGGAAAATGAAATTATTACCTTATATTAATCCAAAAATCCTCAAAATGAGGTGAAGACGTAAAGTAGAATTAAGCGAGATGCGGTGAAACTGTTAAATAATAGTAAAAAGCTGGCAACCAACCACAGTAAAAAAGAAAACGCGAGGATAATAAGCGAAATAAATATTGATAAAAAAGAAAGAGATAAATAAATTAATAACAGTGTGTATAATAGTTTTCTGAAAATTTCTCTCCATCTCATCTCTTCTTCTTCTTTTTCTTAGATCTTTATAAATTAGTAACAGTATTTATGATAGTTTTCTGAAAATTTCTCGCCATCTCCTTTTTTCTTCTTCTTAGATCTTTATTAATTTTAATTATGTCTGGTATGAGAAGATGGAACAAGGTCAAGCATTTTCCTTTCATATTTGCTCATCCAGATCGTCTCGTGAATCGTCGTTATCTTTACCGCTTGACTCAGCTTTCCACTATCTCCATTCATTTCAACTATCTCAATGTCGGATGCAATCGCCGGAGAGAGTCGCTTATCGGACTTCAAGAGAGGTACAAATGGGACCATGGATTTGGCAGTGGCGGCGGCAACGGCAATTCCAATGATATACGTAAAATTAGGGCTGAGACTAATTGCCCTCGTTGTTCTAAGCATATGGATCTACTCTTCTCTAATCGTCACTTTCCTTCCTCTAATAGCCCTAATCTTGATTTGAATCCAAATCACCATTATTTGAATCGTGGAAGACCAAAACCTGACACTAATAATAATAGTATTAATAATGAGAATAACAATAGTAGCTATCAGGCCGTTAATTTCTGTCCCAGTTGTAAAACCGCCTATTATTTCCGTCCTTTTAAGATTGCTCCTCTTCAAGGTAGCTTTATTGAGATTGGGAGAGTTAGTAACAATAATGATAAACCCAACAAGTACAAGAGAACCACTGAAGATTCCTTGGCGGATGGTACAAATATTACTAAGCAAGCTGTTACTGATAAACTCAGACTGTCGTTTTGGAATACTCTCAGGTCCTATGCTGGAGAACCACCTCAGAATTGGCCTCCCCCTGGTGGGAATGTTCTTGCTGTCCATACCCCACCTGGCCCACCATTTGCTCCTGGGGTTAGTGTTATTAGAGCCACAGGGCCAGGTGGAGGAGGTGGCTCAAATGGTGGTGGTGGTGGTGGTAGTGGTAGTGGTGGTGCTGGAAATGAAGGAGCAGCTGGAGGAGAAAGGAGTAGTGGATGGGGTGGGTCTAATTTGGGGAAGGATTTGCCTACGCCAAAGGAGATTTGCAAGGGTCTTGATCAGTTTGTTATTGGTCAAGATAGAGCCAAAAAGGTTTGCTCTTTTTCTAATCAAATATTTCATCTCTAAATTCTGCATTTTGGTGTCATTCTTTGAATTTATATTAAACTGGGTTTCTGATGTTTATAATAAAAGGCTTTCTTATGTTCTGCATAATTTTTTTTTCCAGAATTTATTACTAACTCATACTACTTGTGGACAATGTCATCGTGAAGTTCTTTGAGGATTCATCCAATTAGCTTTGATGTATTAGTATTTAGTCTTTCCATAGTAGTGACCAGGTGGTTCACATATATGTTCCAGGTGCTTTCTGTGGCTGTATACAACCACTATAAGAGGATTTACCATTCCTTGTTGCCGAAAGGGTTAGTTTTTGTTTACTTTCTTGCCTTGTCATATTATAATCTCTACAATTTAAAGTCTGACCTCTGCCTTTTCTCATCTTAATTGGTGTATGGAACAAAGCTAGCATGTAATCTGACGTCTGCATTCTGATTCTAGGTCAGCAGCAGAATCAGGAATTTCAGATTCAAAGGATGATGACGATAATGTTGAGCTAGAAAAGAGTAATGTGC
Source organism: Aleurites moluccanus (assembly GCA_948193065.1). Classification (NCBI taxonomy): domain Eukaryota; kingdom Viridiplantae; phylum Streptophyta; class Magnoliopsida; order Malpighiales; family Euphorbiaceae; genus Aleurites; species Aleurites moluccanus. The sequence continues at coordinate 16,599 of CANXYC012771403.1, forward strand.
TATTGATGGGCCCAACTGGCTCTGGTATGGTCTTTACACTTTGTTTACATGTTTTTACCTGCAGCAAGCAAAACGGAAATCAGTACTTCCTGCATTGTTATATTGTTAGCCATCCTCCGAAGCTTTGGAATTTAGATTACCAGACTTTCCATTCTAACTTGAATGTTAAACAGGCAAGACGTTGCTTGCAAAAACACTAGCACGCTTTGTCAATGTGCCATTTGTCATTGCTGATGCCACAGCATTAACTCAGGCAAGTCAATTTTATATTATTGTCTCATTAAGAATTAGTTAAGGTGACCATCCAAGCAGAACCTTTTATTTCCTTGGTTTTTGGTGTTCCTGTATGCTCCTTTGACTGTCATAAAGTTTTATTGGAAAAGGAAACTTGGCAGTGTAATAGTTGAAATACACATGACTCAATAATAATATTTAACTCTGTAGAGTAATATTGCAAAGTAATATCGTTGTTTCTTTCTATTGGATTTGATGCTTTCCTATTTACATCTCTGATGTTTTTCTTCTCATTATTGTCCTGCTAAAAGTGACAAATCCTATTTTTTTTCCCAGGCAGGTTATGTTGGTGAAGATGTTGAATCAATATTGTATAAATTACTCACGGTATACCTCATATGTGGCTTCTTATTGTTGTTTCTTATTTGTTGAATGTATGAAAACTCGGGGATTAGAAGGTGGTTTATGCAAAACTTAGGAAGTAGAGTTGCTTCTATTTAAAAAAATTTGAGACTTAAATATATGATTTTTAATGGAAGGATGAAAGTGTAAATAATTTGAAAAGTTAATTCACTTTTAACAAAGTTAGAACCCAAGTATATATTTTGCCAAATTTGAGGGTCGTTTTTAATTCATCAAAATATAGAAAATAAAATAAAATAAAGAATCAAGATACATAAAGAATGAGCTCACCCCAAGTATGACATCATGTTCTAAATCTTCCCATATTTTATTAGATTGGGAGGAATTTGTTGCTCTAGAACTTATTCATAATTATTTTTTTGAGTAGTGTATATGCAGCCAATTATTATCAGTTGCTACCTTCAAATTTTTTTTCCTGACATTGAACTGTGGCAGTTAGAATCTAGTTGGTTCATTCTGGCATCAATTGCATAGTCCCAAATTTCCTATCTGATTTGTCAGTGCACCATATTCCAGTTTGATCTGTTTGTAAGCTAATTTGTGTTGAGAAAGAGAAAACTGCTCTTTTTTCTATTAATATTCAATCATTTGTACATAAAGTTATACACAACTTATAGTCCTACAATAGGAAAGAATAAATAAGGAAATAAAATGAACAAGGAAATAAAAACATTCTCCTATAATCCTGCTAGGATATTCTTAAAAATATTTACAAGTTAACACTCCCTTCAAGTTAATGCAAAGATATTGCACATGCCCAACTTGAACACTAGCTTGTGGAATTGTTTGTCATTCAATTCTTGAGTGAGCAAATCAACAATTTGATGGTTTGAAGTTACATGAGTGAGTTTTAGCATTCCCTGTATAACTTTCTCCCTTATGAAGTATTGATCAATCTCAATATGTTTCGTCCGATCATACTGAATTGGATTGTGAGCAATCTCAATAGCAACCTTGTTATCACTAAATAAGGACAAATCATTTTTTTTTTCTGTCAGTTGCAATTCCTCTATAGTCTTTCTTAGCCAAAGTAACTCACAAGCACCTTGAGTCATGGCTCTATATTCCGGTTTAACACTCAAGCGAGCCACTACATTTTGTTTCTTACTTCTCTAAGTAACTAGGTTTCCATCCACAAAAGTATAATAGCCAAATGTTGATCTTTTATCATCAGGGGATCCAGCCCAATCAACATATGTATATGCTTCCAATTTTAGGTGGCCTTGCTTAGAGAATAGTAACCCTTTTTCTGGTTCATCCTTCAGGTTTCTCAAGATACGAAAAATTGCTTTAAGATGAGAACGGCAAGGATCATGCATATACTGACTAACCACACTTGCAACATAAGCTATATCAGGTCTAGTATGTGAAAGATAAATCAATCTCCCTACTAACATTTGGTATCTTCCTAATTCCATTGAATCACCTAAGCCAGCTTGTAATTTATGATTAGCCTAAATAGGAGATTTTGTAGGCTTACACCCCATCATACCAGTTTTTTCTAGGAGATTCAAGATATACTTCTTTTGAGAAATTAAGATTCCTCTCTCCGATCTAACAACCTCTATACCAAGGAAATATCGCAAGTTTCCAAAATCCTTAATTTCAAACTCATTAGCCAACAACTTCTTCAGACATACAATTTTCTCTTTATCATTTTCAGTTACAACCATATTATCTACATAGACAATTAGTAGGGCGAGTTTCCATTAGAGTGCTTAATAAATAAGGTATGGTCAACATTGCTTTTGGGAATACCCAAATGAAATCATAGTCTTATTGAATCTATCAAACAATGTGCTTGGTGATTGTTTTAGCCCATATAGTGATTTCTTTAATTTGCATACTTTTCCTCGTCTTCTTATTATTAAAGTCTGGAGGTATTTCCATATATACCTCTTCTTCTAATTCTCCATGTAAGAAAGCATTTTTAATATCAAACTAATGTTGATCCCAGTCAAGGTTAGCTGCACATGGCAACAAGACTCTGTTGATATTCATTTTTGCAATTGGTGAGAAAGTTTCTTGGTAGTCTACCCTGAGTAAAATCTTTTGCTACTAATTTGGCTTTATACCTCTCAATTGATCCGTCTGCTTTATGCTTTATATTGAACATCCATTTGCATCTAATTGGTTTCTTTCTAACTGAAGAAGCGACAAACTCCCAATTTTTTTTTATCAAGGCTTTCATCTCTTCCATCATTGTTTCTTTCCATTTCTTATCACATAATGCTTCCTGCTAATTTTGTGGAATAGAAACAGAAGACAGACGATACCTAGGCTCTATAGATGGGAGACAAAGAATCATAAGAAACAAATTTGGAAATGGATTATTTAGTACATGCTCTTATTCCTTTCCTGATAGTTCTGGGAATATCAAAATTATTAGTTATAGGCTTAGAATTAGGATAATCAGGATTTATAAATTTAGAGTCAGGAGTTAAAGAAGACTCACTAGAGTCAGGAGTTAAAGAAGACACTCCTAATTTGGTTTCAGGAAGTGATTGCGGAGTTGACGTTGGATCAAATATAACATGTGTGATGACATTATTCTCCTTGACCTTACGATTGTATGTTTTTAAATCCGGTCTATCCAGTCTCTTTTTTCTGTTCTGTTTTCTCTTAATCCTGTTCAATGTTCATAATTTGTATAGGAGTAGGTATTAGCACTTCCTTTTCCTCCTTATACTCCTCTTCGCCTAAAGAGGAGCGTGAGGTGAAGAAAAATATGGCTCAGATTCTCTAAAGGTAGCATCTATGCTCACAAAATATTTCTTGGTGGGGGAGTGATAACACTTATAACCAGAGTATCCTACAAATATACATTTAATAGCTCAAGTATCCTACAAAGGGAGTACCCTTTTAAAACTTATGGAGAGGGCTTGTGAAGTTGAGACTCTTAAGAGGTATCCTATTAATAAGGTATGTAGTAGTAAGGACTGCATCTCCCCAATGAACCTTAGGAATATTCATGGCAAACATAAGGGACTTGACTACCTCTAATAAATGCCTATTTTTCCTTTTAGATACTCCATTTTGAGCACTAGTGTTTACACAGTTAGTCTGATGGATAATACCCTTAGATACTAGATATGCACGAAACACACTATTCATGTATTCTGTACCATTATTAGACCTCAAAATTTTCACTTTAGCATCAAATTGGGTGCTAATCATAGTATAAAAAGATTTTAAACAAGAAAATATCTCATCTTCAGTTTTCATTAAGTATAACCATGTCAGTTTAGTGCAACAATCAATAAAAATAACAAACCACCTATAACCTGACAATGAAACAGTAGAAATAGGTCCCCCAAACATCTGAGTGAATAGTCATAGAAAGAATTAAACTTCTATTATTACCAGAAGAATAAAAATGTCTAGTTTGCTTGGCAAATTCACAGATATTACAAAATAAAGTATCCAACTGACAATTTTCAAACAAACTAGGATAAAATTTTTGAACTACAGAAAAGGAAGTTTGGCATAATCTCATATATCACTGTATTATTTTCTGATGAGCAGTTCTAAAATCTACTAACAAGGCTTTAGGTAGAGAAGGACTCGAAACGTTCCCAAGAATATATAAGCCATCACGTAGTCTACCAAATCCATTCGTCTTCCCTGTGTTCAGATCTTGTAAAATGCAATAAGTAGGAAAAAAAACTCAATTTTACAGTTAAAAACATTTGTAATAGCACTGACAAATAAAAGATTAACAGGGAAAGAAGGAATATGGAGAACAAATGTTAAATTAATTGTAGAAGTATACTTAAGAGAACCTGTGCTAGAAATAGGAGTTAGGGAGCCATCAACTATTCGAACAATATCTTTATTAGAACACAGTGAATGGGTCAAAATGTTTTAAAGAGCCTGTCATATATCTATTTGCTCTAGAATCTATAACCCAGAAATCATCAAGTGTGGTAAAAAAAGCAGTATCTGATTTCACAAACTTGAAAGAGGCAACTGAGAGACTAAAATCAAGTTTTGATAAGAGACGCCTGAAAGTCTGTATTTCATCATTAGAGAGACTTTCAGCTATCGAGGTTCCAATGGATGGATTTTCACTCATTTTTAGGATTTTGTCATCAACCATTTTTATCGGCAACCAATTACTTTATAACTCACCAGACCCAAAAAAAATAACACCACCAGTAAATCCAAACAAAATAAAATCAACCGAATAAAAGCTGGACGCACACAGACTGAAATAAAGGCCAATCCTCAAGGTAGAATACAAGAACCTTACACTGGATTGACGAATCGGTATGGAAATCAACAACTCATATTGAACAAAGCTAGAAACAAATGCAATCCAGCAGAACCGAACCTCAGGCAGAATAACCGGACCCAACTTGAGGCAGAAAAAGACGAAACCCAGGCTAAGAGGGTTACTTGGTTGGCGTTGCAATCCTTAGGAGAGCCGGTCCGAGCAAAGTCCGGCAAAGGTCACCAGAAAAGGCTTCACGCGCTGGCACGTGAGTTTGAAAGCCGGAATGCTGGGTGGCGCGTGAGGGCTCCAATGAGGTGTTCCCGTTGACGTTCCTTCTGACGATCATCGATCGGTGGCTGGGCACACCTTTTGTCTAGGCGGTGGCAATAATGCACGCCTATAGGCCTGTCAACTTTGATTGGCAGCTGTGTTTCACAACTTGAAACAAAAAAAAAAAATACCATCGGAGGAGGAGAAATCACTCAACTCGGGCCAAATTTTGGAACGGTGGCTATGATACCATGTTGAGAAAGAGAAAACTGCTCTTTTTTCTATTAATATTCAATCATCTGTACACAGATTTATACACAACCTTCAGTCCTACAATAGGAAAGAATAAACTAGGAAATAGAATGAACAAGGAAATAAAAACATTCTCCTATAATCATGCTAGGAGATTCCTAAAATTATTTACAAGTCAACACTATGTTTTAGTTGATTTTTTGGTATAACCAATACATATGCAGATGCATAATATGTGGACCTATATACACTTTTTTCATTTATTTTGGTTTTAAATTGTTGAGAAAAAAGTTGAAGTTTGTTTCTATTTGATAATCAATTTTTGATAATCATGCTAGGAGATTCCTAAAAATATTTACAAGTCAACACTATGTTTTAGTTGATTTTTTGGTATAACCAATACATATGTAGATGCATAATATGTGGACCTATATACACTTTTTTCATTTATTTTGGGTTTAAATTGTTGAGAAAAAAATTGAAGTTTGTTTCTATTTGATAATCAATGAATTTCAAATTTGGTGAGGGTAGATTTGTGTGAAATGGATTATGGGGCAATGATCTGTCCCTTTATGTGCAGATGTGTGCGTGTGCATCAAAATATGCATAACCATGAAAGGAATGATCTTTTAGTTATACAAAATTAATTATTCAGTCATTCATTCAGTTGAGTGAAGTTGCTTTTATGGATGGATTCAAAGATTTGCGCTGCATTTTCTGTCATAAATAGTCTATCATTATTTCAATGACAAAAGAGGTGCCCTTATGAATTTATCCTATTGTCAAGTTCACTTTTGGTTTTTTACATGGAAAGGATAACTTCTTTTGAGGAAGATAAATTGTATTTGATGAATTGTATGTTGGTTATACTCCTGATGGATGTTCTAGCTGCATTTGGTTTGAAATCATCCATCTGAATTACACTGAAGTGTGTACTCAAATGCACTATTCTATGTAAAAAGTTGTTTGTATACAATGCTTTGTTTGCTCATATTTATTTTCATATTTTATTTCTTTTTATATAAGCCAATATTCAACTAAGTACTGGTCTTGGCTCTTTTGGCATTTAGGTGGCTGAGTTCAATGTGCAAGCAGCTCAGCAAGGAATGGTCTACATTGATGAAGTTGATAAGATAACTAAGAAGGTTCTCTTAATTTTCTGTTTTGTCATTTGCGTAATTGAATATTTCGGTGTTCTTTTTGTCCAAACTTTTCTTAATTGTAGTCATTTTGCAGGCTGAGAGCTTAAACATTAGCAGAGATGTTTCAGGCGAGGGTGTCCAACAAGCATTGTTGAAAATGCTGGAGGGAACAGTGAGTAACTCATCTTCACTACTCTGATTGACTGTTTCTTGTTTTATATCTTCCCATTGTGTTTCTTGACCTAACTTGTAGGATGCTGATTGTAGGAATTTTAATAACTATTGGATCATGTCTTTGCTTTTCAAAACAAACTTATTGAAACATTTTTTGATTTACTAGAAAATAGAAGTGATAAATAAAAAACACAGATGATAGATGTATGATTTTTGTCTTTGCTTTTACCCCAAAAATAAAGCCATATTCTTTTATATGTTTGTGGTGGTGGTGGTGTTCTGTTGATGACCATGATACTTCATCGGTGGAAGCATTGAAGATGATGGTGATGGAAATGATTGTGGTTAACGATGATGGGCCCAATGATTTAAGTGGGAAAGGATAAAGAGCTTATTTGGATTAGAGGTTGTGGATAGTTGGGGATGAATACGAGTATCTGTTAGATATTGGGAGTTGGTTGCTAGTGATTGAAAACCTAATGCTAACAACTTTGGCTTTTTTCATTTTCAATTATAATTTTGAACACCTAACTCGGGGTGAGCTTAGGGATCAAAGATCCTAAATCAACTTGAATCCCCAAACACAAAAATCCCCAACCCTGAAATATCCGAACCAAATCAAATTGATTTAAGTGTTTGGGATGGTACTTGTTTTTGGAAGATCCATGAACTGAAATGTATTGAATCATACCGTTCTGAAAATACCTGAATTGTATTGAAACTATTTAAGTGTTTGTGACGATACTGGTTCTTTGATGATCTAATGAGCCAAATTGCTAACTCGTACCTTTCTGAAAATACTTGAGTTGTGCCGAAAAATTATACACAAATGCAGACACACACAATACTTATTATATTATATTAATCTGACATATAAAATAATATTTTTATACTTTACTCATTTCATACTTTATACATTAATCAAATAACCATAAATTATATATACACACATGAACATATTATGAACAAATTTAACAAAAATTCTTTTAATAAACGAGTGAACATGAAATTATGAGTTTAACATGATAAAATTTGTGATATGTTCATTTAGAACTCATTTATATTTGTTTATTTAGTATTTTTACCAACCAATTTTAAACTCTTAAACATTTAATTTTAAAAATAAATATAATAAATTTTGGGTGAATTATTATTTAGTCCCTTTGTTGTAGTGAAATACATTAGTCAGGACCTATAATTTCAAAAAAGTAATTTAATGGTCTCTCTTTTTTATCACTGTCTAACAAATTCATCCCTTCGTTAATTTTACCATTGAAATATAATGAAATTTTATTTTTTACCTTAAAAGTAAACAGAGGTCATTGTAGTGTAGTGAAGTGAATTACACTAGTTAGGAGCTCTATTTTAAAAAATTAATTTACTATTCATTAAACAATGCATTCCTTCTATCAAGGTTTGAGCGGTTATTTTGTTAGTTAATAACTGAAAAAATTTAAATAAAAAGATAAATTATCTTTTATTCATGAAATACTTTTCTACTCTAAATTTTCATTTTCTATTTCCTCTTTGCTTTATCTCCTCTTTATCTTTTTCTTTTTCATCCTCTTATCACAATATTTTCTTTCTTATTCAAAAAATTTACAATAATTCAAGTTACTTATCACAACATATCTTAAAAAGAAAAAATCCAAGCACAAAAAGAAAAGGGTAAAGAAAAAAATCATGACTTACCATAAATGGTTGATGCACTATTACTATCTTTCTTATCTTTCATTTTCTTAGACAAAAAAGAAAGAAGGAAAAAAAATAAAAAAGCTATCATTCAATCTTTTAGCGTTCTTTTTTAGTTATCTCATCATCAAATTAATGCTCCATTTCTTATAGTTAGTTATAACTTTCATTTGCTTATTTTTTATTTTGAATATGGTTGCTACTATTTATACGTGTTGCCTTTTAGTTTTTGTTTGGTAATATAGTTTACTTCTAACTTTTATTTCTTCTATATTTACATTACAAAAATTAGGAAGTTATATCAAATACTCTAAATTTATGGTCAAGTATATATTGGATTTATGGTGAAGTTGAGAAGAGAAAACAAATTTTAATTTGGAAATTGATTCATTTTGATGGTGGGAAGAAAAATTTGGAGTTGAGTAATGGTAAATAATATATCAATGCAATTTAATAAAAATACTAACAAAAAGACTAAATTGTTTAATGAACATTAAATATAAGGACTATTAAATTAATTGTTCGAAATAGAGGTCCTAACTAATGTAATTATTTGTTATTTTATTTTATTGTAATTTAATTGACAAATTAACAGAAGGATCAAATTGTTAATAGATATGAATATAGGGACCATTAAATTAACTTTTCAAAATAGAGATGCCGATAGGTATAATTCGTTAGAATACAAAGGCTAAATAGTAATTCACCCATAACTTTTTAATTATATATCGTAGTATGATATAAAATCTTCACAATGGTATGTCATTTGTAAAAAATGAACTTTCCAAGTAAAAGATAATAATGACCAAAAGTAAGAAAAATAATCATTGAAAAAAAAAAAAAGAGAGAGAGAGATGTGGGATGTGGGATCACATTGAAATAAGTGAAGGAGGGGGGTTGCTTTCTCCTTATAAAAGGAGGTCACGTCACTTCCTTGTTTCATACAGTGGTGGCCCAACCATTGTGTGGGGATTCATTTGGGTCCTCTTTAAGTTCTTTTTTATAGGCTTTTTTCGAAGGCCTTTTATTTCTTCTTATATGGGCTTTGTACATGGGCTCAAAATATCTAAATCTCCGAACTGCATGGTCCCAAAATTTTGGGACTAAATGGGATGGGACCAGTTCTTAGATTTTTTAGGACTTGGAGTTTCTGTTCGGTATGGAGACTTTCCAATCCTTGGCTTTACCCAAACATTGCTCAAACCTTAGCTTTTCACATACCAAGTTGTTAGAAGTCCGTACATAAACCATTAACTCCAACCACTTATGCAACTGAATCTTGGAATATATATATGGTCTTCAAACAATACTACTTTTCACCATCTAGTCCAACTTTAATTTTGACAATCAAGCACTTGAAATTGGCAAAATAGTGCACTTATGAACTTTTGTCAATCCATTATTAGAACTTGCTTATATAGAGAAATAGGTTGGATTTTCTACCCCACTATATCAATTAACCATCATTTACATGGGAAGAAGTGGTCTCTGTATGTGACCTGAAATAAAACTAATAATTAAAAGAAAATGAGATCAATTCATTTTCTATCTTGATTTTATTATTATTTTTTATTTTGTGTGGATCGATTTAGACGTACTACTTCCTATATGAATAACTATTAATCAATAATGGGTCCCAAGTTTTTAATTTTTAATGTGCACAAATAAATTTGAATGAGGAGCTAACAAACAAATATGTATTTATCATTTTGGCAACTTCAATTACAGTTTTAAATTCATAATATTACAATAATGTTCAATTACATCTGCATATTTGTTTCCTCCCTTGCTTCTCATATTTATTGTACATAGTTTGAGCTGTTCCCTTGTGGTATTTGTTATAATATTGCACTATACTAATTGTTTCAATTCTATTATTATAATAATTAATCTAACTTTAGTTAGGATAGCCTACATGCTATAAATTCCTCCATTTGACTCAATACAGGACTATATTTTACTCCATGTAACTCAGTGTCATTAAATCCTTTTCATCACTTTGTCCCAAGCAATTTTCTTCACGACCATGATTTTGATATGCTCGATGTTTCATATTTGTGTATCTACTATTTTCTTACTCTAGATATTCCTATATCACCTTAGCCTCTTTGTTAACTTACTCGGATGTTGTTTTCACCTTCGTACTAGTGCAATTCAATTTGTACAAGCAATTCAATTTGTACAAAGTCCCTTTCTTTTTATGTATTCTACATATTCATTCAACAACCTTATTGTTGCCATAATATTTCAAACATGTTATTTTTTTCATTTCTCTTCATTGAGTATGCCATGTGGTGGATTGAATTGTGATCTTCTATGTTGGAGCCAGGTACCTCAATTCCTTTGGAGATCTTCTTCGTGAGCCTAGTGAGGAATACACACGTAGGCCTGACTAGGGGTGAACAAAAAATTGAGAAAATTGAAAACCTTCGATTCAAAATTTGGTTTGATTTGGTTAATTTTTTTTGAAATTTCGGTTAGTTCGGTTCATTTCAGTTTTCTTCAAAAAAAAAAAAAAAAACGAAATAACTGAACTGATCGAAATATATATATATATATATATATATATATATATATTTATTTATTTATTTAAAAATATATTTTTTCAATAATTTTATATTTATTTTATTTAAAAAACCGAAATAACCGAATAAACTAACTGAAATATATCGGTTTGGTTCTGTTTGATCTGAATTTTTTTTTTCGATTTGGTTTGATTTTTAAAAATTATGATTCGGTTTATTCGTTTTTGAAAACCGAACTGACCGATTGCTCATTCCTAGTCTTGACATCACATTCCAATCTAAAACCTTAAAGCAATGAGTTTATGGGCTTTTTATATTTATATATCTCTCATTAAGTCTATTTTTTTTTTCAATATAGAGTTTAACTCATATTTGATATCCTAACAATCTCCTTCTCAAATATAAGCTTTCACATTGGGCTTGGGCTCTCCTTTGAGCGGAAGCCTTCTTGACTTGAGTATATGCTGTGACCAAAAGCCTTTTTACTTCCACTGGTTTGGACTCATTGGGAGGAAATTTGCTCTTCAACATGGAGGTGGCGACCACGAGGTCTGACCACCGTCTTCATACTTGTCGCTGCCGAATCATCAGTTTTGATACCACTTGTTGGCGTCGGGTAGCCCAATTCCTTGGGAGATCTTCTTCTTGGGTCTAGTAAGAGGATACACTTGTAGGCTTGACACCATATTCTAACCCAAAACTTTAAAGTAATGGGTTTATGAGTCTTTTCTATTTATATATCCCTCATTAAGTCAATCTCTTTCCAATTTGGGATTTCGCTCACACTTGATATCCCAACATTCTAGAACTTCCCTTTTAGTTTATTTTGGAGTCAAGACTTCATAATTGCATAAGACCATTGGTGCATGCCTTTGTTTAACCATCTTGCTAACATCTTCCTTACTGTTACAATTATTTTGTATTGTAGAACCTAGATATATAAAATTGGCACTTTGAAAAATCTCCATTGTCCTTGTTATATTACCACAAGGAATTAACTGATTGCCCTTGAAATTCTTAGCTGTATCACCTTATTGTGATAGGAAGCAAGAATGAAGGGTAAACTCACTTTACTTCTTCCATATAGCATTTATAAATACAGCAAAAATAAGTTTTAATAGTCGACATCAACTGTTCCCTATTTTCAGCAATTTGTCTCCTAGACTTTTGCTTTAGTTAAGCTACTTCAAACCTTAGAATTTGCAGTCAAAGTATCTAAGATATTAACATTGAGAATATATATATATAGTGTCACAATACTGCAGCATTGCTCTTCCTTGGCACTGAGGCTCAAATCTTTCTTTTGACAATACCTTCATTAGAATGTCTGCCAGTTGATTCTCAGAGTTGCAAATACTCAACTGGACTAACCTTCCTTTTCAATTCTTAGGAAATAGTACTTGATCTTACTGTGTTTTGTCTTTCCATGGGAGATAGGATTCTTCACAATAACCACAGTAGACTTATTGTCACAAAGAACCTCAATAGCATTACCTTATCACATAACATCTTCCTGAGCCATATGTCTTGATTCACAGCAGCTGCAACAGCAATATACCCTGCTTTAGCTGTGGATTGAGTGATAATATCTTATTTCTCTGAACGCCAAATAATACATTGGAGCGAATAGAAAAATCAGTAGCTTGTGATGCTTTTCATGTCATCACATGATCCTCTGCCCATTCACTATCAATGGATCCCACTTTCTTGGCATCAGTGCCAACTGGTCACATCTCATTCCAAATCTTGATGTGCTTTTAACATATCTGAGAATCACATTAGCTTTGAAATGAACCTCACTTGGAACTTGCATGAACCTGGGGAGAACACAAATAGCATGCATAATGCTTGACCCGGTGCCTACAAGTATCAAACACCTGTAGACACCAACATCAACATTCTCTGCTCCATCTTCCTTGCCAAGCTTCTCACCTTGAAATGTGTGGCTACAGGTTTATAGTCACGCCAAATTTTTTCAGCGTACTTCCTCTGACAAATGAAAATTCCCTGAGGTGACTGCATAATCTCCGTTACCATGGAATATGACATCTTGCCAAGATCATTCATCTCAAACAATTTTCTTCATTTCTTCCCTTGAACTGATTCACAAGTATCGAGCTGCTACCAGTGAGCAATAAATCATCCACATAAATAGAAACAGTCAACAAATCTTCTACTCTCCTCGCATATAGGGTTGCTTCATTACAACTTTTGGCAATGTCATCCTGAGAGCCACTTCTCTCCTTAGATTCAAGATTTGCATCTTCTAGTCCTTTCACTTCCTTGAAACTTTTCCTTAAGCCTATCCCATGTCTTTTTTTTTTTTTTTTTTTTTTTTTTTTTTTTTTTTGCAGTTTCACAAGCCATGTTTTTTGTGAAAACAGCATCTGAGACAGCTGAATGCAAGAAGGGTAAGTCCTTAAATTTTTTTGGCACACTCCTAATAATGGTACTTCATTTGAGCTGTTCTTAATGGGGAAGAGAGAGAGGAGGGTTTTTTTTTTTTTTTTTTTTGGGTTGGGTCAGGGTTTTAACTAATGGTTCTGAAAATGGGAATAGGGAATCAAAATCAGAATTGGATTTAATCGTTCTAAATTGGACTGAATTGTTCATCGCTACTGTGAATTTTTTCAAACCACTGGCAAATGACTCAAATCAATATAGGATAAAAAATCATTAATTTTACAAGATATTATGTAAATATACAATAGAATTTGACTTTTTAATATACAAAAGGAATTTATTTATTTTTATATTTAAATAATTTTAATTTATATTATATTAAATATATTTGAAATATAATATTAATCTAATTAATAAATTTTGTGTTTAATCGTGAGTTTTTGATTTAGTGATACTGAAATCGTCTCAAGTTGGATCTCCAATCAAAGTCAAATTTACCAAAAAAAAAATATATATATTTAACTGTTTAAAAAATAAATTTGCAATAAAATCTTTCAAATCTAGACATTCATTTTCCTTTCAATTCTAATTTCAAAATGAATTAAATAAGTTTGAGAGTTAGCTCTGTTGGTTAAAAAAAAAAAGAACTTACTCCTTTATTTTTTTTTAATTATAGTTAAAACTTATGAAGTTAATTAATATTTAAAAAATAATATTTAAATGCATTTACTTTTAAAAATTTTGAAACCACCCAAAAAACATATATTACAATATAATACTCACCGTTCATTTTTTTTCTGGATTTTTTTCAATTAATTTTAGGTGATGTTATAAAAAATCATCAGTTTTTTCAATTTTTTTTAAAATTTCTCTTTTAGACAGACGTTTCAACTCAGAGCCACTGATATATATTGGCTGAGTCACGGATGATTCACTGTGATTTATGAATCACAGCCCCTATAAAGGCCAATATTGGATTGGTAGCCTTGATTTCCATTACGTATTGGGTGATACAATATGTAATGGACGATATTTAAAACCATGGTTGGGGTTGGTATCTCTACCTGCTTCCCATAGCTCAAAAGCTTATAGATGGGATTTCGTTCTTCTGTGCAAACAGGAGGTGCGGATCCAGCAAAGTTGCTTGAAGCCATGTGAAAGCACTCGGGTGTTCAGATTTTCTTGTAAAGGGAGTTGACTGGTTTTCTCAATTTCTACCTCCTCCTCACACTCCCTTAAAGGCTTTAGGAGCTCTGATATATTAGCTGTCTTAGCTTAGTGAGATAGGAGAGCAAGAATAAATGGTAAATTTACTCTGGTTCTTCTTTCATTAGAATTTATACATACAGCAAAATTAACTTTTGACGAACATTCAATAACTCTTCTCTATTTTTAGCAATTTGTCTCTGAGACTATTGCTTGAAGTTAAGTTACTTCACTCACTCATTCAAACATCCACAATTTGCAGTCAAAATATCTAAGATATTAACATTAAAATATCAAAATAACAAAAGCTACTTTGACAGCATTTAGTGTCAGAACACTGCAGCATAAGAAATTGACACTCAATTTTGGGATTTAATTAATTTGTAATGTATGCTTAGAACAAGTATATAATAAAAGATATGTTCTAATTCAGTGTTAAAACATGGCAGTGTAACGACAACAATATTTTTTTTCTTTAATATTTTAACAAAGCATCCTATTGTCGCATGTTAAAATTCAGGTTATTATGGCAATTATATGCAGAAGTATAAAAACAAGCATTAATATTGGGCATTTATTGTCTGCATTACTATATATTATTCCCCATCTATATGCTTTTTGAATTGATGAATGTTTCAATCGACAACTTCTTGAATTTTCATTTGAACCTTTTTAATAGAGGTGTTTGTTTTGTTTTTTGCCCTAGACTGTAGTTGGGTGCAGCAAGGTTTAGGCTTTAGCCTAAGTGTGTGTTTGTTTGTATACTTGTTTTGTTGGCCAGGTTGGCCAGGCCTTTAGAAAATATGAATCCCAAGCTTGGACTGTTTTCAACTGCACATTACCATGCAGTTCCCTTGGAAGAAGTTTACAGTTCTATTATATCATAGAGTATTACACTTGTATTTTCTTATTACACTTATATTTTCTGCTTTGGAAATTTTCTTTTAATATCATTTGAAGTTACAGAAAAATTTCATAAGTTTTATCATTATATTCATTATTCAAATGTTATTGTAAAATCAGCAAATTTGACCCCATTGTCGAGATTAACCGTCAAACTCCATCCCTTTTGCTTAGCTGAAGAAATAATCGGTTCTGTATTGATTCAAGGGACCATGATCTCTTTTTCCTGCTAACTGAAATCTATTGTGCTTTCTAATCAACAGATTGTATCAAATTTTTGAGTTCACATGTAGAAATGGAATGCATTGTAAGAAGATAAAGGTTCAAATCATGATTGAGACATTACTAGCTTACTCCTTTTACTATATATATATTGAATTAATTGAGAAACAAGAATTAGGGGTCTATTCTTTACATGACTCGTTAATTCTTGCTTTTAGAACTACAGAATTTAGGGGAAAGAAATATAAAGGTCCAGATTGCCATTAATGTGTTGTGCCATTTATGAGAGATCTCCTCTTTGAATTCATCTTCTATAGTTGAACTTTTTCAGAAAACTAAAGGAATTATTTTTGTTGGCATTATTTTTTTTTTTCATGGCATGAAATTATGGTTTTCATTTTCTACAGATAGTGAATGTTCCTGAGAAGGGGGCAAGGAAGCATCCTCGGGGTGATAACATACAGGTAATGGCCCCAAAATATTCTCCCACCCCACCCTGATATATTATTGCATTTGCAAGGTGCAGCATATGTTCTGCCACTTTCTGATAGCATTGCTTGTTTTCTGGGAGCTATCATTAATTCATCATTGTTCTTCAGGGTTCCAGATGTTTGTCCTTTAATAATTTATTCTTTTTATACATTTTGGCTGTTTCCTAAAAAACAAAAAAAAAGGTATAGTGTTTACAAATCTGCATAGGGGTTTTACTGATTGGTGATTGTTGATGAATTTGGGACATACATTTATTGGCTTTCATTATGAAGGGCATGTCCAACCACCCTTCCATGCATCTTGTCTGGCTGTGGCTTAACTAATTGCAATTTAATTCCTTTATCTTTTCAAACCTTTCTTTTTTGCTAGTTTTATCATGTTAATGATCATATTATGTGATTTTTCAGTAGAGTGGGTTTGTCCTTCAAGAGACAACTTGAGGGGCTTCTCCTTGTTATGAAAAAGAAAACATGTTTACTGAGTGGGTTGTCTGAATTGTTCAGATATGTGCAACATGGACCTATGAGTGCTTAGGTGTGGAAGTTGGAGGATCACATAATAGAACTGGTGGAACAATTATGAAGTGGACTCAAGGCATACTTGATTTATTACCATGTTAAGTTAGAATGTATGGCCTTGATGGGAGCGGAATTGTGAAAAAGGATCCATGTAATCAGCCTGACTAGTTTGGGAGTGAGGCATAGGAATGTTGTCATACATTGCTATGCTGACATAGTAGGTATTTAAAGGAGCTGAATGTGGAGCTTTCTTCTTGTTGTGTATTGAAATAACTGTTGATTACGTATTTTAATCTTTTTTTTTTAGGATGAGAAGGTTACTTCTCATCAAGTTTTAAACAATTTTTTAATTTAGAAATTTCAACACTCATATATTATTAAACTCTAAAAATTTTCAACACTTAATTTTTAGTTTTACCAAACACCACCTTAATCTATTTCACCTGAAAATTTGTGCTCTAAAATCACCAGTTTATAAGTTGATAATTTAATTGGTTCTCATATGCTTTGGTAACTTGGAAAGAATTTACCTGAAATCAGGAAACTTGTCATTATCGGTACCGTAATATGAGAATAATCACTGTGCTAAATTAGCTGTTACTTTGCTACTTTGGTTTAAATTTTTCCTCGCATTTATATGTTATGCAGATAGATACCAAGGATATCCTTTTTATATGTGGTGGAGCATTTGTGGATCTTGACAAGACCATTTCAGAGAGGTAATCCCTTCTAAATTCTAATAACATTCCCTTCATAAATTCAGTCAAATATCATTTCTTTGTATTCCAGGGTATTATAAGCTTGAAAGTTGAAACTGTTTATGGTATTTTATAAAGTTTAAAGTTGAAACTGCTTTTGTGATATTTTATCAGACGGCAAGATTCATCAATTGGATTTGGAGCACCTGTTCGTGCTAACATGAGAGCAGGTGGAGTTACCAATGCTGCAGTTGCATCATCTTTACTTGAATCAGTAAGAATGAAGATTTTCGAAGTTGGTTAAAATTGGAACTTAAAATTTACAGTTCCTTTCATCATTTTTTGTTTATACTATAACATAGTAGGGATGGTTTTTATTTAGCAGGAAGAAGTTATGGCTGAAATCCTTCCATTTAAAAACCTGAAAGTTAATTTTGCATTGCAGGTTGAAAGTGCTGATCTTGTAACATATGGCCTTATACCAGAGTTTGTTGGGCGTTTTCCCATATTGGTTAGTTTGTTAGCTCTGACAGAGGACCAACTTGTGCGGGTAATACTTCATCCTTTTTTTTTTTTGAACTGAGGTAGTATTAAATTAAACTGCTATAATTGTGGCTTTTCTCTCCTCTCCTTATCTTGTAGTTGCATTTAAGTACTCGTTTATCATAATTTGGGTGCAAAGATTTGGTCAGTCATTCAGAAAAAATAGGAAATATTTCCTTAACGAGTGGGGCAGTGATTCAGAAAATAAGAGAATATTGTTTCCTTAACAAGTGGGGCAGTGATTCAGAAAATAAGAGAATATTTCATTAGCTGATTCCAGGAACTTACATTTACTGATTCTACGAATTTAGTCTTCTGATAACTATTTACTGGTAAATAAAACTTGATAATGCTAACACCTTTTTTTATTTTATAATTTTATAGTATTTGAAGCTTGGAATTTAAAATTATTAGCTGGCTTAAGTTTGGTTTGACTTGACAAATCTCATATTGACTATTGATTTCATCATGGTCCAAAGTAGTTTAAGAGTTTTGTTCTCCATTGGTATTGCATTTATTTTTATTACTAGGAGTATTGTCTACTTTTGTTCCTTTGAAATGGAAATGGTTTGTTTTTGGCCTTAACTATACCATTGGGTTCAATAAGAAAAAACAGACCATGATTATATCCCACATCCTTTGAAATACATATAACCTTTTTTATGTGATGCCTTGTGGAATGTAAACTTCATTGTTTCACTTGAAAATAACCAAGCCAGGCATTAATTAGAAGAATGTGAAACTTTTTATGGGTAATTTTCTTGGTTTTTGTTGACAGATCCTCACAGAACCAAAAAATGCTCTTGGCAAGCAGTACAAAAAATTATTTAGCATGAATAATGTATGATGCTCTCTCTCTACTACCTTTTTCTATTCTCTCTATCTCTCTCTCTCTCTCTCTGAGCATTCGAAATTAAATTTCAGGTGAAGCTTCATTTTACAGAAAAAGCGCTAAGATTAATTGCCAAAAAGGCAATGGCTAAGAATACAGGTGCCAGGGGTTTAAGAGCCATACTGGAGAGTATTCTGACTGAAGCCATGTATGAGGTATGCAAAGACTCTCAAACTTATTTTGGGTTAAAAGAAAGACATATTGGCAGCAGAAAGTGTGGTCCCAAGCTTATGATCTAGTTATGTGTCAATTTGATTGAACATAAAATTAGAAAGGCTTGTAAAAAGAGAACCTTTTGAAGAAAACTCTGATCTCTAAGTTTTAGTAACAAAAATCTTGTTGAAGATTCTGATATATTCATTGATCAACGCACAGCCTTTTTAAAAAACTGAGTATAATAACTACCCTCTAATAAAGAAACTTAACAACTACCCACTTATAAAGAAACTGATTTCTATATAGCAAAAATAAAACGCTATTTAAAACTACCCAAAATATCCCCGACAGACTGATTACATATGTACAACTTGACTAATTTCATCACTTTCGTGTTTCAGATCCCCGATGTAAAATCAGGAAGTGATAGAATAGATGCTGTTGTAGTAGATGAGGAGTCTGTAGGTTCAGTAAATGCTCCTGGATGTGGTGGTAAAATTCTTCGGGGAGATGGTGCACTAGAGCATTACCTTGCAGAGTATAAGATGAAGGAAGCAGCGGTATATTTCTATACACATTGTCTATACAGTGATTGGTTTTGATTTATAATTAAAGTATACAAGGTTGGGATAATGCACAGTTTCGACATTTAATTATTAGCTTCCTTGGTTTAATGAGAAGGAATGAGAAATCGTGGGGCAATTTACATTATACTATTCTAATCCAAATAACTTGCTGTTTTTGTATGTAGGAAAATGTTGATGTTGCTGACACGGAGTTGCAAGAAAGTGAATCAGAAGTTTCATCCAGAGCGATGAGCATGTAACATTACTTACACAGTAATCAGCCATTGTTACTATTTTTAATGTAAAATTAGTCGCATTTAATAATTGAATATAATTATCTCCTTGTAAAAACAGCATAGCTTTCTGATCAAAATGAAAAAGAAAAAGGCAAATGTACATTCCTAGTTTAAGCAACAACACGTTGTGTTTATGGACGAAATAATCTATTACTGTCTACCTAATTAATTAAGAAAAAATGTAACTCCCAAAGCAAACCTCACTTTTCTCAAGTTAAGGGTGACGAGGAAAGATCATATGCGATGCATTTTTTGAATGAGCAACTTTCAAACTAATTATTTTCCATACCAGTTGAGACCTTATAATCTAAATATCAATCGCAACTCAAATCAAAACTATATACTGCAAATATTTAAAATACAATTGAAATGAAATGCATGAAAGAACTTCAGCTCATGGTTCAACACATTGAAATATAAGCATATCTTAACACCTGAACTCTCAAAAGTTCATTTTCCATGATTTTGCTTTATTCTTTCTTAATTTCATCTCTCTTCCTCTCTTGCAAATTGTGTGAGATTGTACAACTAAATTAAGAGTGTATACATATATATAATTGTGTTTTAACCGAAAATTAAGTGGATATTTGATTAATTCTATCAAAATCCTATCTTAACTACTATCAGTTAAACAATATCCGTGGATATTATTAAGTGCATATTTTATTTTTAATAAAATATTTCTATATATATTTCTCTCTCTCTCTCTCTCTCTCTCTCTCTCTATATATATATATTAAGGCTTTTTATGAGGAGCTTTTCAATTTGTATCGAAATATTATTAAAAAAGAATGACAAACTCTAGCAGCCCATTGATTGTTTGTTTTGGAGAGATGCTTATTGATTTTGTGCCAGATGTTGCTGGTGTTTCCTTAGCCGAGTCTGGTGGTTTTGTTAAAGCACCTGGTGGTGCTCCGGCCAATGTTGCTTGTGCCATCACTAAGCTTGGTGGTAACTCTGCCTTCATTGGCAAGTTTGGAGATGATGAGTTTGGACACATGCTGGTTAATATCTTGAAGAAGAATGGAGTGAATAGTGAAGGAGTTTGCTTTGATGAGAAAGCAAGAACAGCTTTGGCATTTGTGACATTGAAAACAAATGGAGAAAGAGAATTTATGTTTTATAGAAACCCTAGTGCTGATATGCTGTTGAAAGAGTCTGAACTGAATGTGGGTTTGATTAAGCAATCAAAGATTTTCCATTATGGATCTATTAGTTTGATAGCAGAGCCATGCAGATCAGCTCATATAGCCGCTATGAAAGCCGCAAGAGAAGCTGGCATTTTGCTTTCTTATGATCCTAATCTAAGACTGCCTCTTTGGCCTTCTCCAGAGGCTGCTAGGAATGGGATCAAAAGCATATGGACTGAAGCTGACTTTATCAAAGTAATTATAATTATTATTTTTAATTAGATTCCATTAATTATCATTGATTAATTAATTGATTAACATACAGGTGAGTGATGAAGAGGTAGCATTCTTGACTCAAGGAGATGCTGATAAAGAAGAAGTTGTTCTTTCACTGTGGCATGATCGCCTTAAGTTACTTATTGTCACTGATGGACCCAAGGGTTGCAGATACTTCACTAAGGCATGCATGCATATTAATATTTTTTTTTTAACTTGTAAATATATATATATATATATATATATATATATTAATTGAGAATTAAAAATAATAATTAAGTATTTTACTGCATGCACAGAATTTCAAAGGAAGAGTGAGTGGATTTTCAGTGAAAACAATTGATACAACTGGAGCTGGAGATTCTTTTGTTGGTGCACTTTTGGTCTCTGTTGCTAAAGATACTTCAATTTTTGATGTAATTTATTTTACCCATCTCCTTAATTCCTTAATTATTATTTAGTTATAATCTCCATCATTAGACTACTAATCCAATTCAATATTATTATTGAGAGCAGAATGAAGGGAAATTGAAGGAGACATTGACATTTGCAAATGCATGTGGAGCACTTTGTACAACTAAGAAAGGAGCAATTCCAGCGCTTCCATCCCCTTCTGAAGCTAATGCACTCATCAGTTCCAAGCCCAACTAATTAGTATCTCCTCCTTTCTTTTTTTTGTTATTAATTTCAATGTTCAGTCAGCAAATAAATAAATGTTTTTTAAGTAACGTTAAGTAATGCTAATAATAGTATCAATTAATTAAGAATATAATTTTTTCTCATCTCCTTCTCTATTCAACAATTAAAATAACTAAATTCAAATGGAAGAGAAGGATGTTCCTTTTAAATATGTTATGTTGGTCATAGGCTTTTAGAAATCATTAATATTTTCTGGTTAGTTTTTGCATTTCAGTTGTGGCCATTTGAAAAGAGAGGCTAATATTGATAGAGAAAAAGATGTTTACTAAAAACAATAAAAAATAATTACATTGTAATTTTATATTTTATCTTCATATTTTTTAACCATATTATGATTGAAAACCAAAAATTACTTCTAAGGAACGGCTCTATCATTGAGCTTGCTCTGAAGCCAATCCTTAACTGCTAAAGGATTATCAAATTATAATGTTTTCCTAGCTACCATATGAGCTCTGCCCAATTAACAATAAGGGATACATAGACACATCTACAAGAAATAAAACGTGTACACAAATCTATAGCCAGGATCATGAAGAGTAAAACAAACGTCACGATTATCACTATCCTGGCAAGTAACAGAATCAACAGTAGCCTTGACATCGCCTTTAAAAATCATATGATGAAAACCATCACGGAGATAAACCTGTATAACTAACCTTAATGTTGCTTCCAGCACTTTAGGATCCTTAATGAACACCACCCTTTCGGCCTGAGGCTGAGCATGCACTAAGTCTCCATTAGAGTTTCTAATCCATAGCTCCCTTGAGATTTGGTTGAAGCATCAAAATTTGCCTTCACAAAACCTTCAGCTGGCGGTTGCCATGTATTTACAGTATCAGTTCCAACAAGTGACAATGGAGGAGTATCTGCATCAGAATTCTGATCACACAAAACCAACTTGTATTCCTCGTCTTGCGCGACAACCTTCGCAACAATGGAAATCGAAGACAACATCATTCCTTGCTTTCCACAACCTCCAAAGAATATACACACCCGTTTCAAGTGAAGCAAAACCATCATTTGAAGGGAAAAAGGACTGAATAAAAAATCTCCACCAGCTCCTAAAATCTGTAAACGGGACTGCCCTAGATCGAAACATGAGAGGAGGAGAAAGCCAAACTTGTTCAGGCGCTAATGGGACAGATGCTCAACAGTTTAATCAGACACCAAACACACAGGACAAGAAGGATCAATACCTGACAACTCGACAAGCCAAATTAACATGAACAATAATTCCATTATGCAACAGCCTCCACATAAATAATTTCATTTTGTTAGGCACCTGGAGATTCTGTATCCCTTTCCAATATGAAGTATCCAAACCAGCAAATTGTGATAAAGAAGGCGAATTCAATGAACAACCAACTTGATAACCTGATTATACAACATAAAAGCCAGACATGGAGAAGTGCCAAATTAATCTAATATGTCAAAATTGAATTACTTTAATATGTCAAAATTCAAAATGTAATATTTTATATGATTGATATAAATTGGTCAAAGAATTTTTTTTTTTTTTTTTTTTTTGAGTATAGTGTGAATGAAATAACTAATTAAAATATTTTTTTTGGATGTATTTTCTATAAAAAAAATTGAATGTTTAAATGTAAAGTTTTTAATTATTTTAATTTTTTTGAATATCATATTAATTGGATATAAGTGTGTTAAAGTGAATATATGAATTAATATAATTTTTTAAAATCATTATAATTTTAATAAAAAGTGATAATATATTTGTTTCTTTTCTATTAAAAATAAAATTAAATATTTAATAAGTATGTATAAATTTATATTTGTATGAGAATAATTTTACCCCTAAATCTACAAACAAACTTGCTATGAGAATAGTGGTTACAGTGGTTTAAGAATGAGAAACAAAGTGAATTTAAATTAAAAACTTATTACATAAATTTTACAATATAAGTTAAATATAAAATGATTAATTACTCTAAAATTTCTATATTTTAATCAATTATATTAAAAGTCTCTATATTTTTAAAATTATATTAAAAATTATATATATTTTGATTTCGTTAAAATTTAAAGTCATTCTGTTAGAAAATCCGTTAATTCTGTATAAAAAATCAATAATACCTCTTATTTTCAATCTAATTTTTATTCAAATATTTAATATTTTCAATCACATCAAAAATTTTATTTTTACTATCATCACACCACACCACTATTATCACCACTCCACCATCACCATCACTATCACTACTATTATCACTGTCACTATCACTATTACCGTCACCATCAAATTTCAAATTTAATAATGTACAATATATATTAATTAAATCTATTTAAAATGCAAATAAAAATCAACTATACCCATAAACAAAAATATTTCAAAACCCAAACAAAAATTAATTAAACTCATAAATAAGAATAAGAAGAGAAAGTAACTTTTAAAACTCAAATCCAAACCCAAATTAAAAACTTTTTCCTTCAGAGAATGCCAAAAAGCAGTCGGGTTCGGAGACCGGAGTAGTGGCCACGATCCAAGGCAGCAACATCGGGATGAAAAATAAATAAATAAAATATTTATTTGAAACTTTTATAGCAAAATGGGTACAAATGACAGACTTTAAGTCTACAAATTAAATTATATTATAAAAATATAAGCATATCACGCAACAGAAAATCACAACTAAGAAAAAAAAAATCTTAGAAAAATGTAGAGTTCATCAAAATGAATTAAATAAGAAATTTCAAATTGTGTTAGGCATAATGTTGAACGCGTAGAGAAGAAAAGCAGAAGAAATTTTAAAATGTCTTCTGCTTGATTTCGTATTGTTTTAGCTTGTACTATATATTATATATGAGCACTGCCATGACCTTTCCTTATAATCGGTGGCGAAATTCAGTCCGATGAGAGGGAAGGGAAGGAAATTTGATGGAGAATTTGGAAAGTAGAGAAGGAGATACACAAAGTATGATACGGTTATATTTAGTGCTATAGTGATTTTGAGTGAGATTTGAGAGAATATTTCTCAGGTCATTTAAGGAAAAAATAGATTCAAGACATAAAATTCATTTTATCTTTGTATAGTTGAGAGATTTGTTTATTTGCTTGAAATTTGAAAGAAAAAAGAAAGGGAGGAGTATTTTTGATATTAAAATAAATAATTTAAGTAAAAATTAATTTTTCGCCTTTTATCTGATGGAAAAGTAAAAAAAAAATAGACGAAATGACTTAATTGTCTTATAGAATCAAAATGCATGGATTTTTTATTATAATTTTAAAAATACAATTGACTTTTTAGTATAATTGGTCAAAATACAGAAATTTCAGAGTAATTAACTCAATATAAAATGATATTTTTGAATAAGAAAAAAATCGCCAGCATATTAAGACCTCAAGTTGTAGTGAATGGACAATCAATGGTGAGGATTGACCAAAATATAAAGATCTCAGAGTAATTAATCCAATATAAAATGATATTTTTGAATAAGAAAAAAATCGTG
Source organism: Aleurites moluccanus (assembly GCA_948193065.1). NCBI lineage: Eukaryota > Viridiplantae > Streptophyta > Magnoliopsida > Malpighiales > Euphorbiaceae > Aleurites > Aleurites moluccanus. The sequence continues at coordinate 41,995 of CANXYC012771403.1, forward strand.
AACATACTAGAAAAATGAAGAACTCAAGTTTAGTGAATGGACAATCAATAGTGAGGATTGAACTCACAAAAGATCAAGTATCGGAGAGAGTAGTTGGCTAGAATTGGTGCTCAACAAAGGGAGTCATTAATGGTGGACGATCGATAATTGGAGCAGTGAGGTTTGGTGAGACTCGAACCCAACAAGATTGGAGTCGTGAATGATGAGTGACAAAGGAATGATGCCGATTTAGGGTTCGCAGAGGCAGCCGCTTGGCCTTGGTCAATTCTTAGTTTGTCGCTAGCCGAAAAGCAATGCTCATCAACGTCAATTGTAGATGACTAGCCTGATTGTGGGCTGAGCTGCAATTAGTGAATGAAATTGTAGTTTGACAGTTTGGACATTTATAAAATTTAATATTTTTCAAATCCAGTCCCTGCTTATGAACAGATGTATATACAGTTGAGTTATCGGAGCAAGGTGATTGGGGATGGTAGTGGTCTCGTTGTCGTTGGGTCTTTGGTGCTAAAGATAAAAAATAAATTTGGCTTTAAAAAGTCAAATTTTTGGCTTAGGTGATGATTTGCAGTAGTAAATGAAAAAGTAAAATTGAAATTGAAGATTAATGGTGCAAGGTTAGAATGAGTTGTCCCACCGCCATGCAAGTTGGACTTTAATTAGCCAAGATTTGTAACCAACCGAGCAAGCGACAAATTGCTTCATTTACCACCTCATTTCACTATCTCTATTACCTATAAATAAGTTGATTAGGAATGTGTTCATTATTGCAAATTACTGTGATAGTTGAAGGTTGGCAAAGCTATTGCAATAGCTAAGAAATTGCCATAATTTTTATTTTCTTTTGTTGCAATATTTTGTTTCTCCAAGTTTGTATTGAGTCCACTTTATAATAAAGTTTTATCATTTCAATTTTTTAGTTTCAACATTTAGAACTAGAGCCAAGTTGCAATGACATCCATCAGTTATGCACAATTACAACTACCGAAGTTGAACGAAAACAAATCTTGTGTCCAACTGAAGGTGTTCTTCAAATCACAAGATTTGTGGAATTTGGTGGAGAATGGTTACACCGAAGTAATTGACCCAAAAGCACTACAAGCTTTGAAAAAGTAGGAGAAAGATTTATTGGTCGAGTTGTGAAAGAAAGATAAAAAAGTTTTGTATGCGATCTTTCAAGCAGTGGAGGAATCGATATTTGAAAATATATTGAGGGCTGAGACAGCAAAAGCAGAGTGGGATATTCTGCAAAAATTCTACCAAGGAGATGATCGCATCAGACATTTTAAAAAGATTTCGAGTCCTTAAGCATGAATGAATTGAAATCAGTCTCAACATATTTTGATCGCTTGCAATCCATTATATACCAAATGAGGGTTAACAGTGAAGAACTCAAAGATTCTCGGGTCATAGAAAGGTCTATGACTGAAAGATTTAACTATTTTGTAGTAGTAATTGAAGAAGCACATGATATTTCCATGATGACTATATTAAAGTTGATGGGTTCATTACAATCTAATGAGCAAAGAATGAACCGAAAGTCCAACAGTTCAACTTTTGAGCAAGCATTGCAAAGTCAGGCTCAATTAAGTCACAGGGGTAACCAAAGAAATGGAGGCTAAGGTCATGGAGCTTGGTGAGGTAGAGGTGGAAATTCAAATTCCACTAGAAGAACATAAGACAAGTATTTTATGTGTAATGATTCAGACTTTACAAATGCAAATGTTGAGCAAGGATAGTAAAAGAACAAATGAAATATGCACACACTATCGATGCTGATGAAAAACTTGGTGCTGAAATGTAAGAATGATGACCCGAGTACTGTTGACACCAATATGTGGTACTTGGATACTATGTGCAACAATCATATGACTGGTTGAAAGGAGTTTTTCCTACAGTTAGTCATGACTGTTCATGGTGAGGTTAACTTTGTGAATGCATTAAAGATTCTTGTGATGGGCAAAGTAAATATTAATATCAAATTGAAAGATGGTACTAATATTACTATTGCAGACGTTTACTTTTTGCCAGGACTTTATTGGAATTTGCCTAGTATTGGGCAACTTTCTGAAAAAGGTCACAAAGTGAACATAGAAAATGGAGTTTGCAAATCCTTGGTGTAAATAAGAAGTTGATCACAGAAGTACAGATGATAAAAAATCGAATGTTCCCATTAACTCATTATACGAAGACTATTTTGAGTTTTTAGGCATTAATGAAAGATAAGAATTGGTTGTGGCATCTTAGATTTGGTCAATTGAATTTTTGTGGGCTAAAGTTATTAGCTCAGAAAAAGATGTTGACTGGTTTACCTATGATTGATTGTCCAAATCACCTATATGAAGAATTTATTCTGGCAAAGTATCATCGGAATTTGTTTCCTGTCGGAAAAGCCAAAAAAGCAAAGCAACCATTGGAATTAGTGCATATGGACATCTGTGGCCCTCTTGATGTGGAATCATTTGGAAAAAAGAGGTACATTTTCATTTTTTGTGGATGATTTTAGTAGAAAAACATGGATATTTTTTTAAGCAGTAAATTTGAAGCTTTTGGTAAGTTTAAAGAATTTAAAGCCTTTGTTGAAAAAATAAAATGACTTTAATTTGAAGATTATGAGATCAGATAGAGGTGGAGAGTTCATTTCAAATGCATTTTATGAGTTTTGTAAAATTCATGGAATTTAATGCCAGTTGACTGTCAACTATACTCCTCAGCAAAATGGCTTAGCAAAAAAGAAGCAGTTTTGGGGAGAAGTAGTTGCATATATTGTATTTGTGTTGAACAAATGTCAATAAGAAATGTTCTTGGAAGAACTCCAGAAGAGGCTTAGAGAGGCAACAAGCCAAATATCTCATTCCTATGAGTATTTAGGTGTGTGGCATATTCCCATATACCAAATGAAGACATAAAGAAGTTAGATGACAAAAGTCAGAAATGCATTTTCATCGGCTAAAATGATGTGACTAAGGGTTATAAGCTGTATAATCCAGTCATAGAGAAAGTGGTCATTAACAAAGATGTTCAATTTCTCGAGGATGAAGCTTGGGAGTGGAACCAAAAGATTGATGAATGAAGCATCATCATTGAAGGTGAAACATTAGAAGGAGAAACAAAAAAAAATTTAGTTGAAGAATCATCAACTTCACCAACTAGTTCTTCTGATTCAACAACAACAGAATCAGAACTTTCGCTACTACGCTCATAGAGAATATGTAAGATGCTAGAAAAGTACAAGGATTATATAGTCACAAGAGATAACAACAGTGATGTTGACAAAGTCACTGATGAAACTATAGCGCATTTCTGTTTATTTGCTTATTGTGACCCTATATCATATAATGATACATCAACAGATAAAAAGTGGATCCAGACAATGGATGAAGAGATTCACTCCATAGTGAAAAATGATACATGGGAATTAACTTCTTTACCACCTGGTAAGAAGCCCATTGGTGTCAAATGGGTATATAAGACAAAGTATAAAGATGGTCAGGTGGACGGTTACAAGGCCAGATTGATGGTGAAAAGGCTACAAGCAAAAGTTAAGTATTGATTATTTTGAAGTTTTTGCACCAGTGGCTCGAATGGATACTATTTGGATGATTTTAGCACTTGCAGCTCAGAATAGCTGGAAGATCAATCAAATGGATGTTAAATCAATTATTCTCAATGATTTCATTGAAGAAGAAGTCTGTGAAGCAACTGCAGGGTTATGTGAAGAAGGGGCATGAAAATCAAGTCTACAAATTGAAAAAGGCATTGTATGAGTTGAAACAAGCATCCCAAGCTTGGTATACTCGAATCGACACGTACCTGTTGGAGCATGGTTTTCAGCAGTGGCCATATGAGCATATGTTGTATATCAAGTCAAATGCTGACTGTGATATATTAATTATATGTCTTTATATTGATGATTTAATATTTACAGGAAGCTTTGAGAAGATGTTTGCAAAATTCAGGGAGGCTATGACAAGTGAATTTAAGATGACATATTTGAGATCAGTGTAGCAGGAAGTTTGGAGTTGTAGAATGAAGGAATCGGTGAGCTAGTAAATCCTACTTATTTCAAAAAATATTATTGGCAATTTAAGATATTTGGTTTCCACTAGACCAGATATTGCATATGGTGTGGGAATTATTAGTCTATTCATGGAGAAACCTTACCAATCACATTTACAAGTAGCAAAAAGAATTTTACGGTATGTTAGTGGTACCCATGGTCATGAAATTTTTTTATTCTCATATTGATAATTTAAGGTTAGTGGGGGTACACAAACAGTAATTAGATAGGTGATACTAAAACTCAGAGGAACACTTCTGGATATGCTTTCTTCATTGGATTAAGAGTAATTTCTTGGTCTTAAGAAAGACAACAAGTAGTTGCACTAGACAGCTAAAGCAAAATATATAACAACATTAGCAGTATGTCAAGTTATATGGTTTCGTAGAATGCTTTAGGAATTGAAGCATGAACAAAATAGTTCTATTCAGATTTTATGTGATAATAAGTCAGCTATTGTATTAGCCAAAAATCTTATTTTTTATGGCAGAAGTAAGCATATTGACATAAAGTATCATTATATTCGAAAGTTGATCAAGAATGATGAGATCCAGCTTAATTTTTGTAGATCTAAAGATCAGATAGTATATATTTTGATAAAATTATTGAAGGCATATATGTTTGAGAAATTAAAGGTGATGCTTGGAGTTGTCAAATTTCAAAGTCAAATTTATCGAATTACAAAGCCAAATTTAAGAGAGGCTGTTAAAGATAAAAATAAATTTGGCTTTGAAAAGTCAAATTGGTGGCTTGGGTGGTGAATGAAGAAGTAAAATTGAAATTGAAGATCAACGGTGCAAGGTTAGAATGAGTTATCCCACCGCCATGTAAGTTGGACTTTAATTAACGTTGAATTGTAACCAACCAACCAAGCTGTAAAGTGCTTTATTTACCGCCTCATTTCACCGCCACTGTTACCTATAAATAAGTTGATTAGGAATGTATTGGTTGTTGAAAATTGTAGTGATAGTTAAAGAGTTGGCAAAGCTATTACAAAAGCTAAGAGATTGCCATAATTTTTATTTTCTTTTGTTGCAATATTTTGCTTTTCCAAAATTTATATTGGTTATTATTTTAATTTTTGGTTCCAACATTTATTTGGGTATGGATTACGAATTTAGGTCTTGAACTGTGACGAGTCTTTGGCTAGTATTGGCAGGCCACTCCACGATTTGCTAGCGGCAATGATGGTTCTGGCAATGGAAATCGGTTGGTAAGTGATGATTTTTTTTTTCTGATATACAGTAAGATTCCTTTTTTTTTTTTTTCATTTTTTTTTTTAATTTCAAATCAATTTCTCATGTGAAAAAAATATTAATAAAAAATTATTATATTATATCCAGCAGTTAAATATTTAATCTAATACTAAATTTATCAAAAATTAAAAAATGTGATATAATTAAGTAAAATTGAAAGTATATGCAAAAATTTAATGACGTACCTAAATACAGATTTCTAGTTTGAGGAAGTATTTGAATTTGAGGAAAATAATTTTTTTATTATTATTACTTTTGGCTAGATTATTTAACCTAATGCTTAGACTATTTGATACAAACCTACTAAATTTACATTGGCTTGGTAGTACAATATTTTTTTCTTTTGGGCTTAAAACCTTTTTTTTTTTTTTTTTTTTTATGAATTCCATTTATATAGGCTATTTGAAAAATAAAATTTAGAATTCCAAATTGATTAGGTCAATTAAACTCTAATTTTACAATTCTCAGCTCTTTTTTTTTTTTTTTTTTTTTTTTTTTTTTTTAAATACTGCCTTTCTGATTCAACATTATAAAATATATTTCAATTGATAATCATAATATTTATCCCAACCATATTTATAGACAATTAAATTCAATTATGATTTGATAGCATCCACTTTTGTTAAATAGTAAAAACAAAAATAACTACATTCTGAAAAATTAATAATAGTTGCAACTGTAGACTGATTTAATTAATTAAAATCTAATTAGAGGTGCCAAAACCTAGATTTCAACCAGCAATACAATATTTTATTAGAATTACTAAATCTAACAACCAATAATCAATATTTATTACAGTTTTATGTGAAATATAATATATTTGTGTTCACTTCCTATTTTGTGCAGAAACTGTTGAATAGTGGTTGGTTGAATCTTTTAGCTTTCAATTGTATGAGATTCAGTGTTGTCAAAAAAGGCAATCCGATTCTCAGTTTGCCAATAGAACTCACCTTAACCTCACTTCAGCCTGAGCTTGCCATTGAAGATGCCACATTACCTGGACATATCCTATTAGGTAATGGCCTTGCAATAAGTCCGTCTGCAATCCAACCAATCGACACACTATCGTTTCTGACATGGCTGAACTCCCGTTGCATATATTCCAGAGATATTTGTAGCCTCCCAGCTGGTCTGCAATCAGCAGAAGTACCTCGTGCTTCAAGTCCTGCATTTCTCTCTAACCAGTACAGATAATTCACTTGGAACAGTGCCTTGAGCATGTCTTGCCCTGAACAACTTTCTTTAAGCACTACCTGATCCCAGTTGATAATTCAAATACAATATATAATAAACACCTGGTTAGTTCAATGTGTTGTATTAATAACTCGCCTGTCAAATGAAGGCAACAAAAGTCCAAGTGCTAATAGAAGTAAACCAAATTAACCTCTGCTCCTTTCATTGGGACCGCAAGTGAGAGCAAAAGCTTCATATTTAAAATAAAGGAGGTAACACACTTACACAAAATCTTCCTTTATGCTCCATCAAAATGTAGCCTTCATCTCTATACAAATTGAACAGAGCAAGCACTTCATCCTTGCTGTTCACAACATCACTGAGCTTTGACCCCAGCTGCAGTCGCTTCTCAATTTCAGCAGCAGCATCCCTTGCTTCTGAAGATAGTACGACCAACTCTGGCTGAAATAAAAATCCACAAAAATACAATACAAATTAGGCAACTTGCAATATAAAGAAATATAATTTTTCAGGACAGAAATGTCACTAACTTTATCTGAGAGGAGGAATTTCAAACCTACAAATAGAAAGCAACTTACTTTGTCTGTATGCTTAATATTGAGAAAAGGTACAGCTGGAAAAAGTGGTTCCTCATCATTAACCTCTTTGATTGTAGGTGCTTGGCCACTGAGGAGATATTCACTAAAAACTAAACCTGCAAAAAAATGGAGAACATTTTCTGTAATATGATGGATCAACTAATGCAGTATAATCACGAAAATTTGGGAGAGAACAATGTTGTCAGACCCATTCCAGCCTGGCAGGTCAAATGAGGAAAACCAGCAGCAGTCCCAGGGTCAGGCAGGTTCAGCTTAAAATCCTTTTTCAAACTGATTGACCAAGTAATAGTTCAAATGATGGGCTGGTCTAGGACAATGTGATACCCCAGTCTCACATCGAAAAGGGACTTCTGATTTGAATTGTATATGAAGGTTTTAGTGAATTACTATTAACAGCTTAGGGACTTTTGGGCTATGTGGTTAGGCTTAGCCCCACCCTATTATTAGGCCAGTAGTCCATTCAGATTCATGTCGTGATAAATGGTATCAGAGCTGACTACCAGCCGGAAATGCGGACACGGGGCTAAGTGCTACACGGAGGGAGCCACCTCTAGAGTCTGCATCACCTAATGGGCCAAGATCTAGGCTATGAGTCTGATCGTCAGAGATTTAAGTGAGCGAGAATGTGATATCCATTCCCACATCAGAAACGGACTTCTGATTTGAATTGTATATAAGGGCAAAAGACTTTTGATTTGAAAGATATACAAGGGCTTTAGTGAATTACTACTAACATTTTGGGGTTGACTTTTGGGCCATGTGGTTAGACTGAGCCCCAGCTCAATTTTTAGGCTAGTAGTCCACTCAGGCTTGGGTCATGACAGACATGATACGAAACCATTCCAATTGAGGGAAAAGATAAAAGAGAGATAGGAAAATTACTTGCACGATAGGGGTTCAAGGTCCTCAGTTGAATGGATTGATATGACTTCAGATTGCAGAACATGTGGATCCATGTCACCACGCTGAAAGAAGCAAGGGCAAGTGGAGTAGAAGTGCTTATGCAGTTAGCCAGTGCTATACCAAGCATGATACCGATAAACTTGCTCACCATTCCTTGAGCTTCACCCTTTGCAATTACCTACATTTAATAATTGCTTTTAGAAAGATACGTTACAGACCAAGGTAGAATCATATCGAAGTAATTAAACAATTGCTAGCATTAGCTAAGAAACATGCCACATGAATTTCATGCCAACTGTTGGAAGCAAAAGACTCCTGTGCTCAGGTAACTTCCACTTCATTTCGGAATTAAAATAACCCAAAGTAACATTGTTTACCTCAGCAAAGTTCCTTTGAGCAGCAAAACCAGCATAGAAACAGCTCCTAGTAGCAGCCTATAAATTAAGTAAAATTTCAGCAACTCATCATAACGTAGGTTATGCTGAAAGTGGTATTAGGATTGCACACAATACTAAACAGAATTTCACTTTACGAAATGATAACACTAAAAAATGTCAATGCTATAACTTTTCATTAGGACAATAGTATAACTGCATATAGAATTTTTTTTTTAAAAAAAAACTTGAAAAATTAAAAAAGAACCAAAACAAAGTATGTACCAACCACAAATTCAAACTTTCACTTAAAGTGAAGAATCATATCCCAAAAGCACAGTGTGAAAAAGCAGAAGGAATAACTGTCAGAAGGTTAAAAAATTCAGAAATGTTGCCATGTTTTCTTTTGGCAACATATTCTCCTGTCCTTATCAACTACCACCATAGTATAAAAACAGTATAACAATGGTGTAAAGTACTATACAGTTAGAAACTAAAAATAGGTTTCCATGAAAGTAATGATATGCCAAGTCCAGAAATTTGGTCTTTTTTAACACTGCATATCAGCATTAGTAGGTAGAAATACCTGGATAAGAGCAGCAGCAGAGCGTCCAGCTCCAGCAGCAGCACCAATAAAAACAAAGAGATTAGGAAAAGCAGGTGTCAAAATCTCCAAACCAAATGCTGCATTTTCCAAAAGATCAGCAAACAACCTCCATCCTTTGGGATTGACATCAAAATGGCGCCCATATTTGGACAAGATGATTTTGCTGAGATACCCAATTCCATCCTTGAGGACCCAATTGATTGCAGCTGCTGTTGGAATAGCTCCTTTCCCCAATCCAACCGCATAAAGCAATGCCTACTTATTTGTTAATAAGCAAAAGGAAAAAATTAAGTAGCTGCAGCACCACAAGTGAAAGGAAATAAATGGAAAGAAAAGAAAGAAAAAATTGTAAATAGTACATTAAGAATACTATGTACCTGGGTTGCAAGGACACCACTTATTTGGCTGGCAACACCTTGGACACCCCGCCAAAGAGAGTAATCCAGGTAATCAGATGTAACACTGAGAGGAAATCCTTCCGGAAGCATAAGGCGAACAAAGAGGGCTCTGCAATGTAACCATAAATTCTCGCCAATATGCAACCATGACGGTGATGCATCATCATACAATGTTGTGGATGATGATGGAGCAACAAGGAATTCATCCTTGAAGAAATCAGGAATGAGCCTAATCCACTTGCTTCCTTTAATTTCCCAAACACTAGCATCAACAGCCTCCTCTTTCTCTTTCTCTGGAGACAGAATTGTTCTTGCAAGTGCTGAAGAAGCCAACTGCAAGTGGATAAAGCACCACAACACCACAAAGCAGCATAACAACCAGATAAAGGGATCATGACTCTCTGAAGAATCACTACCATCGTTCCACCACCATGGATCAACAGGATTGTTGTTATTATTGTTGTTGTTGTTGTTCTGACCACCACCACCACTCTCCAAGGGAAAATCAAAATACAAGGGGTTTCTTTTGGTAATTAATATTTCCTGATTACATGTGGTTCTGGTTTCCGGTGATGCCTTGAGACGAAGTATAGGATCAGCATGAAGGGGTTTTGATGAAGGAGAAATAGAAAAAATATGCAATGCTGGCATAGCATAGCTTCTTTTACCATTACTACTAGTATAAGCAGATGGTAGTGAGGTAATAGTAATGGAAGTAGGCATCCACTTTCCACAAAGGAACAAGGACCTATAACTGCAACCCATTTATCTATTCCTATCTTTCTTCTTAGTGAAAGAATATGAAAAGAAAGTCTTTTTTTTCTGCAGAAATGAAAGAGAGAAGGGCGAAGGACCCCTTGGTTTTAATTTATATTGAAAAAACTAGACTTAGGGGTCAACTTAAATGAAATCCAAATTTCAGAATTATGCAATTTAAACCCACGACAATACGATATCTTCAGTTTAGAATTTTTATCTCATCTTCAAGTAGTTTTGCTAACAGAACACATCAACTGGACAAGTGCCAACAGAAAGCCATCCAAATGGGTATCAATTTTTCAACAAAACTCTCATCCAAATGCCATCCCATTTAAGAATTTCATGTTGATTCCCACAAATTTCAACCTGAACATTAAAAACAACTATAGGATTGTAGTTGAACATATAAAGAAATATTATTCAGTAAAGAACTTTTTGCAGCAGCTGAATTTAGGCTTAATAAAGCATGGATAAAATTTGAAGATTAAAATAGGAGGTTTTATTGTGAATGCAGAATGCAGCTAATGCTCCCACGCGCATAGGCAGTCAGTATACCATTGGTCTCTAACATGGGAAGCAAAACAAGATATATCAATGTAGGTCAATAAGCTATTCAGGATTTACAATTTGTAAAACAATAATCAAGAGCCATCGCATATAGTATGTACCTGCACAAAATTAAGATCATGCTTTAAAAAAATTTCTTCTACTGCACTATATGCCTTAGACCAAAATGACAAAGTTGAAGAACGAAAAAGACTCAAAAATCAACATAGGAAAATCCTAGAAACCTAATAAATAAATACATTTTCCTACCTGCCTATCCACATTCCGTCTAAAATCAACATGAGACAATTAAGGCAAAAACCATATCTTTCTCAATTTTGCTTCTAGATGTCCAATGGGTATCTCAAAAATCAATAAACTGCGCACTAAAAGATTTTCTACATCATGCTAACAAAAGTTTTAGTAGGAAAGGCAGCAGCCATAATAAGCCACCACAATCCAATAGTCTAACGAGCATTTTATCAAACATCTTAACTTCAAATAAAAATATAACATAGTGTTATATGAAAGTGGGTACTTACGGAATCAAAAGACGACTCTCTATCAGCAAATTGCTTTGAATCTCTTAAATTGGGATAGAACTGCTAATTGGGTTGTGGGTAAAATTTAGCAGTTGCTTTTGCGTAGCACTTTCAAGTTTCAACTCGAAGTCTCAACAAAGTATTCACGCTTTTCACTCTTTCTCAATTCTCATATTAAGGGTACAAGTTCTGAAAATGTCATATTTAAATGGGGAAAAGTTGAAATTTTTCTAATTTTGGATCATTATTTAAATAAAAGTAGTTTTCGAATTTTCAGAATAAAACATTTTTTTTTTTTAATATTTCATCTTACAAAACAGTTTTGGCAGCGCCATTTTGGTCCTCAACGCCAAAATAAAGTAGAAAACCATCTCCAACCCACTTCCATTTCTTACTGTATTTTGATGTTTGTGAATAGTAAAACGCCAAATTTGGCGTTTTACTGTTTATGAACGTCATTTCTTTATTTTTTTTTTCATTTTTTATTTATAAAAAAAATCAATTTTAAAAACATTATTTGTAAAAAACTCAATTTTAATACAAATTATAAATTTCAATAAAAAAATAAAAAATTTATATATATATTAGTTATAAAATTAAAATTAAAATTAAATACAATCAATAAAATTAGAATTACCTAAATCTTAACAAAAATATAATATAATGCAAGTCTTTTTATTAAATATATAAAATAATAGGAAATTATAATAAATTATATAAAAAAAGTAAAAAAATATAAAGATAGTATTTTTTAATGTTAAAAATGATGTTAGAAATGGAGTTATAATTAAAAATAAAATTATTATTTAATATGACATAAATTATAAAATAATATATAAAGTTTTGATGTTATGAGTAAAAAATGCTATAAATATTAGAGGAAGTTCAAATTATGGTATTTTTCTTACATAATATATTCTTCTGATTTATTTTTTTTGAAAAATTCTTACATACACTTAGAACATAAATTTATCTCATATATTTAACCAATAAATGGTGATATATTTTAATTAATATAATTATTTTATTTTTTCAATAAAAAGATATATATATATATTTTTACTTTATATATTTTTAATTTATTAAATGGATGTATACATTTAATATAGACAAATAAACATCAAATTTAATAATACTATTTAATATTTAATTATTTAATATATAATATTAATTAAGAAAATATTTTTCTACAATATGAAATTTCATTAGATATTGATTCACTTTTTACTAAAAATTTAATTTTAATTAATTATAAAAATTAAAAAAATATCTTTAAAAGAATGAAGAAAAATAAACTTTAAAAAATTAAAAATTTCACCACACATAATTTCCTAAATTTTTTAAATAAATTTATACTTTAATGGCTATATGTTATAATTACTTATCAATAATTTAAATTTAATTTCACAAATAATATTCAAGGCATATGATGATTAAATTAAATACTTTGTAAAATTTATGAATTTGTTTAGTTTCCCATAAGATTTAAGAAATTGTACATAAGCGGGATTCCAGAGTTAAGAATTTTTTAAAAAAATTCTCTTAAAAACATGTTTCAACTTTTATAATTAATTATTATTAAATTTTAATTTAAAAGTGAATCCCATAATATTTAGTCTGATAAAAATATTTGGTCAAAAACTCAATTTCATCACATACTTCATCCTAAATGCAATTCTACTCACATACTTAATTTTATCTCAATTACACCCTCTAATTATAAAATTCAGGCCAATTAAACCTAATTTTTAACCGTTCATAATAGAACTGTTGAAAAATTATATCTTTTCTGATATAGACACCCAAAATTTAGATTTAGTATGGTTTGTGAGACCACAAGAACATAAAAAATTCGAAGTATAAGAACACCCTTAGTGTTGGGCGAAAATATGAAACAATCTCACTAGAAAAATAATTCTCGCACAGGCACTATCATTTATGACCTCCCATGCACGATCATACACTTTTTTTTGAATACTATAATAATTTTAAAATTTCGGACAACGTAATTTCATAATGCACTATCATACACCACCTTCCTTGCACGACCATACAAGTCTGAATGAATTATTTTTGCACTTATTGTTCCTTTTTCACTTTCAACTTTTTTAAAATTTGAAATTATAAAAAATATAAGAAAACATGAAACAAAACTATAAAAATAAAAATTTAACAAAAATAAAGAAAATTGAAACATAAGTAAAACAATAGATGGATTAATCTTAATAATTGTTCTTAATATTAATATTAAATTTAATATATATTGTAACATCCTAGAACTATTTAGTTCAAGTATAGAAATACTCCATTTAATTATAGAAATATTATATATACATGATTATACAATTTACAGAAAAACCGACATCGATAGAAAAACAAAAATCTCGATACTCCAACTTTTAAACGAATTCGAAGGTGTATATATTTAAATATACTATTAGAATCATATGTTAAAGAAATATAGAAAATATTGTATTAAAATTAAAGTGGGACAAAAAGGTAAATAATTTTAAGTTGAGGAGTTAAAACATAATTACCTAAAGTGCTTGGGGTGCGTTTATAATTACCATAAATGCTCCTACCTATATAAAGGCTTCTTAAGCCATTTAATCTTCATTTTTGCTCTTTTCTTCTTCTCCCATTCTCTTTGGCCAAATTCACTCCTTCTATTTTCTCTCAAATTTTATCCAAAGATTATAAAGAAAACCTAATCAAAATTCTATCAAAATATCAAACCAAACTTACTCTACCTATCACATATCAATTCTATTGAATTAGATGATTAATTGCATATATGAATTAAAATTGATGGAAAACCCTAAAGTTGATGAATATGTCTAAACCCTAAACTTTCATATGAATTTCATAATTCAATTTGTTGTTAGAATATACTTATTTGCATTAATTTAAACCTAAAACATGTGAAAAAATTGATGTAGAATCAAAGGAAGAAGATGAAGATAATTTGTGTCTAATGTGACAGCGTAGGAGTTCTAAACAGTTTTTTTTTTTTTTTTTAATCTAAATACCCATCAAAGTAAGTCTTATAAATATTATTATGCATGAATAAACCTTATTCTTGAATTTAAAATTTCATTTGGACACAGTAGACACCATGGTCGAACCTTCCATTCCCATTTCCTTTTGATTTTCATTTGACTTCAAGCCTTGATTTGATCCATTTGCTTTGAATTGATACTTGATTTGAAATATCCTTTAAATTGAGTTGATTGTTGGCTTGAAATGTAAAACTTTGGCATAGTTGAACTTACTCCTAAACCATACCTATTTGATGTTAAAGTGATGTACACCAAGTGTTTGATGAAATACCATTTACATTTTGTTCTAGCCTATCAGTTGCTATTAGTTTCGCCAGTGCAAATGTACACTATTGACCTCTTTTATACATAAACCATATTTGAGCATAATGGCATTTGGTCTATGTTCTAATGTTCCTTGCACATGATTATTGATGCCTTGAGACACTAATTGATTAATGTAAGCTTATTGAGCATATTGACAATGTAATTAAGTCTTTTTGTTTCTATTGTTCATTTGATACCATATTTGATGTCTTTACCTATTTATATGTGATATGACAAAGCTAATTTATCGATGGATAGTGGGCGAGTACCATTAGCATTGTGCACAATGAATATATAAAACCTTTTCTAGGATGGGGTAATGTCCTAACCATAAGGTCTAATCCACCTTATGTATTCCACATGAATGTAATATCTGATAAACATGCGATCAAGGCCCATTATTTGTTATATTTACATGTTACCTATTCTATTGGCTTATTGATTCTACTTGATTCTTCTATTGAGACATGATCCCTATAATCGATTGTTCCAATATTGATTAACTATCCTTCTTATCAAAATCTTAGGTTTGATATATAGTGTGCTATCTACTGAACTTTTTACTTAATTATCTTATTGGTTACCTATTTGTTTACCTAACTTAAATATATGGTAATGTATATTTGACTTATTGAATATTTTACACTCACCCAATTCGTGGTTTAACATTTGTCAGGTAAGGAATAAAGATGGTTCCCAGGCTTTTTCCTCCATTTGGGACCAATCATCTTTTTGTAATATAATTAACAGATACAAGCTTTTCTTTTGTATTTCGTAGCAGATCCATGGTACTGTAATTATATAAGTTAGTACTATATAAACTCATATATATATATATATATATATATA
>CANXYC012771815.1:0-46946 GCA_948193065.1 Aleurites moluccanus
TTATATACACAAATATATATAAGTATATGTGAATGAACAAATCAAAGATGCTTGGTCTTATTATTTCAAAGAGACAAGAAACAAATAAATGTTCATACTTACCTTAATATAATTTCTCTTGAAATTTCCTTTAGCAAATTCCAACTCTAACTCTTCCATTAATTTGATTTCCTCCTCCTAAGAAATTTTTCCAAATATACAAAATTAGGATTTTGTCCAAATCAATAATATTTGTCATGATTTCCTAATAATTAATTATCTTAGAGTCTCTATTCTTAATTTTCAACAACAAATTTTATTTATCTCTTTAAGAAAATCTGCATTTAATTTCGGAGTTACTGTTCATGTTACTATTCATGACAGCTTCAACATTCTGATTTCTCCCACATTAATTACTATTAATGACTTCAGATTACTTGCAATAAATTATATATACTCAATATTAATTATCCTAACCCATAGACTTAAATAAATCTAAAGAAAATAGCTTAATAAGAAAATTTACCTTATTTGCCTCAACACTGAAATTTCTGTGATTCTTGATCAAATCTGATGATTTATGCCTTAATACAGAATAATCTAGAAGTCTAATGTATTAATTTGAGTATTAATACCTTAAAAAATAAAATAAAACTAATCTTGAGAAAAGACTGAATTTCACTAAGAAAGAAAGAAGGAAAAATCGTGAAAACGCTACTGGGGTTACTGGGTTTAAATAGAATACTACCTCAGAAACACGCTTGCCAGCTCGCCTCGCCAATCCTGCCTCAGCAAAGCTACCTCGCCTAAGCCAGCTCATCATTCCCACTTCGCATTTTTCAGCTCGCACTTTCCAGCTCGCCACACTTGATCCGGCAATGCCACTTCGCTAATCCAGGTCGCATATGTCACCTCGCATATGCTGTCTCGCCAGACTCTCCTCGCGAATTCTTCCTCGCATATGCCACCTCGGCAATGCTTCTTCACTTTTTCGCCTCTTCGCTAAACTCTGCTTCGCGAACTGCCACTTCGCATATTCCCTCTTCACATAATGCCTCTTCGCATAATGCCACCTCGCCAAATCCTCTTCGCCAAAACCTCTTTGCCAAAACCTCTTCGCCAAACCCTCTTCGCCAAACCTCTTCGCCAAACCTCTTCGCCAAATCCTCTTCGCCAAAACCTCTTCGCCCAAACCTCTTTGCCAAACCTCTTCGCCAAATCCTCTTCGCCAAACCTCTTCGCATATGCTGCCTCGCTAGACTCTCCTCGCGAATTCTTCCTCGCATATGCCACCTCGGCAATGCTTCTTCGCTTTTTGGCCTTTTCGCTAAACTCTGCTTTGCGAACTGCCACTTCGCATATTCCCTCTTCGCATAGTGCCACCTCGCCTTTCCTCTTCGCCAAATCCTCTTCGCCAAAACCTCTTTGCCAAACCTTTTCGCCAAACCTCTTCGCCAATTACCACCTCGGCAATCTCACTTCGCCACTTCGCATTGCCAGCTCGCAAAATGCCACTTCGCATTTTGCCGGCTCACCACACCAAAATTTCTCTAAGTTAAAACCTTTTTTGGACATCTCAAATTTAGCCAGTTCGCAAGTGAGCTACAAGTGTCCAAACTTACTGATTCTTTTTTACCACTTAAAATAAACATGCAGAAACACAACATATCAAACTTTTAAATCATAAAGACTAACACATAGACCATGGTGACTCTCTAAAAGTCACCCAGACTTACTGCCTTAGAATCTCTCCGAATAGTCCTGAGAAAAACTACTTTCCACTGAGATATACTTATCCAAAAATTCTGAAATTTTACATCCATCATCACAACACACAAAGGAATATTTTTCATGTTCACACCTTTAGCTAATTCTGTCTCAGTCATTCCCAGTAAATTCAAACAGACACTAACTTCTTGCAGAAATATTCAACCAGACCAGTCTTACTCAAATAAATATAACTCATCACTTACACAGAATTTTGCCAAACCATTTTACAGAATTATATTAAGACATAAACTCATAACTTTTATGTTTTATACTTTATCAAATTATGTCTTTAAGATCATGAAATTAATCTCACAAAATCCTGAAACTGCAAAGATCAAAATTTCTGAAATTCTCAATATTCACATTTGAAATTAAATTAATTCTCCAAACATACAAAATTAATAGAAACACTACAAAAATGGCAGATATTACAAGGACAAGGATCCATATCTACTGAAGTTAAAGGGAGATGTTCAGAATGGTAAGACATCAAAGTTTACAATAGAGGATGATGTACTGAAGTATGGGAAATGGTTATGTGTACCTGACATTGATGGGCTATGAGATCAGATTATGAGAGGGGCTAATTATTCTTTATATAGTGTACATCCAAGAATTACAAAGATGTACTATAATATGAAAGGATGTTTATTGGTGGCCTAGTATAAAGAGGGATGTAGCTCGATTTGTTTCTACATGCTTAGCCTGTCAACATGTTAAGTTTGAGCATCAAAAGCCGTCTAGTTTGCTACAGGAGATAGAGTTGCCATAGTGGAAATGGGAGCAGGTTGCAATAGATTTTGTAGTCAGTTTGCCGAAGACTATACAGGATTATGACTCCATATGGGTTATTGTGGATCGATTGACAAAGTCTGCTCATTTTCTTAAGGTTAAGACCAGTTACTCAGTAGCTCAGTATGCATAGCTTTATGTAGATAGGATTGTATGGCTTCATGGAGTGCCATTGATGATTATATCTGAAAGGGGTACACAATTTACTTCTCGGTTTTAGCAAAAGTTCCAGGAGGCTATGGGTACTCAGTTACGGTTCATTACAACTTTTCAACCATAGAACGATGGATAATCAGAGAGGACTATCCAAACATTAGAGGATATGTTGCGGTTATGTGTTCTAGATTTTAAAGGTAACTGGGATCAGTATCTGCCACTGATTGAGTTCTCCTACAACAACATCTATCATTCTTCTAATCGAATGGCTCCATATGAAGCACTGTATGATAGGAAATGCAGATCTCCAGTATGTTGGGTGGAACTAGGTGAGAAATAGTTAGAGGGACCAGAGTTAATAAAAGAGACGATGGAAAAGGTGCTTATCATTAAAGAACGGATGGAGATCACTTTCAGCAGACAAAAGAGTTATGCAGACCCGAAGCGAAAAGATATTCACTTTACAGTTGGTGGCCACATTTTCCTTAAAATCTCACCTATGAGAGGTGTTATAAGATTTGGAAAGAAAGGGAAGTTGTCACCGAGATATATGGGGTCATTTGAGATTTTAGAGAAGATTGACAATGTGGCATAAAGGTTGGCTCTTACACCTAATTTGAGCCATGTTCATCCGGTGTTCCATATTTCTATGCTGCAGAAGTATGTACCTGATCCATCACATGTATTGGAGGTACAAGATATTGAGGTTAATGAAGACTTGTCATACGAAGAACTACCAGTGGAGATTGTTGATCGATAAGCCCGACAGTTGCAAAATAAGGAGATTCTGATGGTAAAAGTGTTATGGAAGAATCAGTCGATGGAGGAGTGTACATGGGAGAGCGAGTAGGACATGAAAGACAAATATTCATTCTTGTTCTAATATTGAGAAATGTATTTATTTTAAATTCGAGGACGAATTTATTTGAAAGTGGGTGGAATGCAATACCCTAGGAATTGCTACCATAATTGAGCAATAATATAATCAATTATTGGTCTGGGAATATCGAAATAACTAAAGATAATTTTTGAAACACAGTTAAAATGCATTTGAGATATTATTCCAGAAAATGTCAGTATTAATTATACTGTCAGGAAAATAGCAGTCCGGTTAATAGATGAATTTTTTATTCAGACCAGGAGGTAAAGAATCATATAATTATATGTATAATTATAGTGAAAAGAAAGATGTGGAAAATGTTTAGGAACACTGAAAATCTAAGTAATGGCAAAATAGTAATTAAGTAGAACTTTAGGGGTATAGTGAAAAATCAACTGTCTGAGTTTCAGAATGGCTCTGAAAATATTTTTTATAATAAAGTATAGATAAAAATAAGCTATTTCAGTTTTCACTTTGAAATCCAATTCTCAACAGAATTGTCAGAATAAATTATAAAAGAAGTTAAGGTCAAAGTATGATTATTGAAAAGTTTGAAGACTTATTTATAATTTATCATTTGACCCACCTATATAAGCAACACTTAGACATTTTGTTGGTCATCTTCTTCCTCCCATCTAGCTTGGCTGAACCACCTAGCCAATTATCCCACCATTTTTCATGCTTTTTCTTAAGGAAAAACTAAAGAAAAGTTGAAAACCAACTTTGATTCTTCCATTTCCAACCTTAATTTGCTTGAGAAATCAAAGAATTTCAAGAACTGCCACATTTGAAATTTCGGCCCACTCACCATTGAAAGGTAATGAAGTGATTTGTTTGGTTTTATGTTTGATTTAGATGTATTAGATAATGAATTAGATGAGTTTTATGGTTAATTGCATCAATTGATGCATTTATTAGAATTTCCCCAATTCCAAACCCTAGATTGAAGTTATATGAAATGAACCTTTGATTTAGTATTAGTTAATATTAATTAAGCTTAGCTTATATTAATTGGAGGCTAATAGATGAATTATATTTGATTGGTTTGATGTAGATAATCAACTTGAGGAAGATTATCATTTTTGTCTTTTTTGAAGAAAGTGATGGCAAATCAATTTTGCTAAGTGATTTGAGGTATAAGATGAGTTTAATATGCATCAATTGTTATGCCTAATATGTTAAAATATTGTTTGGAAACCATCCTTGATCGATCCATCTTGGCCAAACCATGATAGCCATATTTACCTTGAATCTTTGCTTTGTTTTCCTTTGGATTTTCATGCCATTTTCATCATTTTAATTGTGTTTATTGTTGGCAAATTGGTGTTTGTTGTTTTGCCTACATTGTGAGCTATTTGTTGATTGTATGGGCAATATCAATGTTGCATCATAACCTAGCCAATTTGTCCATTCATTGTTGTACACCAAGTGTTTGATGAAAAGCCTAGTTCAAAATCTATAGGCCTATCAATGATTTCTTTCGTAGGCCTACCATTTGAATGCCATATTCGCCAGCAACATTGGCATGCCAATTGAGCCAACTTCTTGACTTGTTTTGTCCAACTTTTGATTCATTCCATTGTCAATTGCTAATCGTAATACTATTGTTAATTGCTTCTTACATTGCTTATCCATTGCTTAAACGTAGTCTCGTTTGATTAAATTCACGAGTTACTGCTACTTGATGAGATTGTTATTGTATATTGATATCTATTGATTTGTTCCATACTTTTATTGACTCCGATGAGATTTGACAGAGCTGCCTCACCGACAGGGTAGTGGGTACATACTGTCGGCAATGTGCACATTGTATAATGATACCCTAGCTGGGAAGGGTTAACAATCCTAGTCATAAGAACTGATTAGTCTTATATTTATTGATACATGATTGATACATGTGATATGCGTTTCAAGGCCCTTTATCTATCTTATCCATGAGATATATTTTCCACTGACTTGCTTATTTATTCTGCAGTCATCTACTATAATTGGATTCTATATTCTGACATTGTTGAGCAGATTGTTATTATTTATTCATCTGCCTATTATTCATTGATTATTCCAGTCTTTATTTATAGTCGATGCATATTAGATTCACTGAGTATCTTTTCTACTCACCCTTTGATTGTTTCCCTTTTCCAGGTGCAGAGTAGTAGGCATATGCTCGACTGTTGCTTCCTGAGGAATTCTGCAAAGTCTTATAGTAGTGTAATTATTTAAAACACTGTATTTTATATGTATATATTTTAGTAGCTTCATGGATTGTATAATGGCATAGTTAGATAATGTATATGTATGCATGGCATAATATGGAGTATAATTATTGTTATGGCATGAAATATAGCAAATTGCAGAATGAATTACAGATAGATTACAGAATGCCAAAATAAATAGTAACTAAGAATGAATAGTAATTAAGTAATTGATTAATAAATTGATAGTAATTATTATGAGTATGTGATACTGGATTATATGGGTGCTGGTCGCCTCTAGCATCTCCCACATCCTAAGACCGTCATGTTCCGAAATCGGGACATGGCATATCCACTCTATGTCTCCTCCTACTAAAGTTAAAGCATAAAGTTCTGATTCCATAGATGACAAAATAATACAAGTCTGTCTCTTGGATTTTCATGCAACAGCTGCTCTACCTAGTGTAAAAATATAATCACTAGTAGATTTACTATCTCCCAATTCTAAGCACCATGATGCATCAAAAAAACCTTCCAAGATAGAAGGATGACCACTATAACATTAAGAAAAGTTTTAAAGTACCCTTAAGATATCTTATCAACCTCGTGAGGGCATTCCAATGCTCTAAATCAAGATTACTAGTGAAATGACTCAGCATGCGTATTGTAAAGACTATATCTAGCCTAGTGAAAGTCATTGCACACATAAGACTACCAATCAGTTTGGCATAATTCAACTAATTTACACTAGCTCCCTTATTAGAGCTTAGTCGTTTAGTAGGATCATATGGTATCTTAGCTACTTTACACTTATGTATCCCCATGTAGAAAGTAGTTTCTCAATATAATGAGCTTGGCTAAGGTAATATCTTGCCTTGTCAAACTTACTTTAATACCAAGAATGATGTATGTTGCATCAAGATCTGACATGTTAAAAGGTTTAGTCAATTCAGTCTTCACTTCATATACTGCAGAAAGATCTATACCAATTATCAACATGTCATCTACATACAAGTAAATAATCGCAATCTTATCCGACACAAAACAAAAGTAAAGGCATTTATTAAAATAACTAGATTTAAATCCTAAACTCGTTACTACCTTGTCAAATTTTTGATACTACAATTTAGATGCTTGTTTTAGACTATACAAAAATTTATTTAATTTACAAATTTTGTTCTCAAAATCTTTCATGACAAACCCTTTAAGTTGGTTCATGTATATTTTCTCTGTTAGATCTCCATTAAGGAAAGCTGTCTTTACATCTATTTGATGCACAACATAATGCTCAATAGATATCAAACCAAGAAGAATTCTTATCATAGTCAAATGAAAAAACAATGAGTATGCATCAAAATAATCTATACCATGGACTTGAGTATATCCCTTTGCTATTAAATGTGCTTTATACCGTGCTATTGATCCGTCAGGATTAGGTTTCTTCTTTTAAATCCACTTACAACCTATAGTCTTAGCCCCTTTTGGCAAATCGACTAGTTACCAAGTTTGATTTTGTAACAGAGAGTTCATTTCATCATCAGTGGCTTCTGCCCATAACAAGGACTCCCTAGATCTCATCGTTTCTTTATAAGTAGATAGATCACTCTCTAAATGGTAAGTAACAAAATCCTCACCAAACGTTTTGGGAACTCTTTCTCTTGTAGATACTTTTAGAGTTAGGGATTCATTATTATGATGAGTGTCAGAGGAATTAGGTGTAGTTCTTATAGGAGGTTCTGAAATAATTTATATAGTGCCTGATAATGTTTATCCATAATCTCTTAGAAATTTATACTTAAAAAACATTGCATCTCTAGATTCTATAATCACATTGGTAGATAGATCCATATATCGATCAACTGCACCATCCTTGACATTACCTAGGTACACACAAGTGTTGGTTTTAGGTCTTACCTTAGGTCTCCTAGGATCTGATATCCTTACATAAGTGATACAACCCTAAGTCTTAAGAGTGTCATATCTATAAGGATATTTATGCTATAATTTAAAAGGTATGGAGTTTGTCTTAGAATGTGGTACTCCATTCATGATGTGACATGTAGTCAAAGCTACTTCTCCCTAATAACAAGAAGGCATGTCAACTGTCAATAATATAAAATTTAACATTTCTGTTAATGTCATGTTTTTACGTTCAGCTATACCATTTGATTGAGGTGAGTAAGGAACAGTAGTTTCAAATATTATATCCTGAGAGTTACAAAATTCCTTAAACTCTATCAATTTATATTATCCTCCTTTATCACTCCTAAATCTCTTAATTTTCAAGTTTAATTGATTTTCATATTCTTCTCAATTGTTATTATCCCTATATATTCTCCAAAAATAAAAAAAAGTTGGTGTCCCCAACAAACATCTTTGATTAGGGATATCATGATCTTTTTAGTCAAAGCTTGTCCAAATAAGCAGGTTCATAGAATATGTCACTTTGTACCTTTTTGAATATTTTCTCTTCGTAGAGAGCATTTGAGAAAATGATATATCTTATTAGACAAAAAGGCCGATGAAAGGTTGGTATCACAGATAATTTAAACGAGATTATGTTATAAAATTAGAAAAATTATTAAATAATATATAAGCTTATATCTTATATTCAAAGATGAATTTATATACCCATATCTCCACTCAATTTAAATATGAGTTGCTTATATATAAATAGAAATAACATAAGTTAGTCTTAAATAATAATTACTCATAAAATAATTAATATAAATACCTGTCATTTTTGTATAAGCCTCCATTTTTTACATGTAGCAATTTTATATTTGTAAAACACTAAATAAATAGAAATAATCTTGTAAATTATATATATCGGAACATCAAAAGGTTGACTCAACGATGTAAGGTCCCATTAGATTTTTGAATATAAATGATCAATGGTGAAAAAATTTTATATTTAAATTCTCACCAAATTAATTTTTTTTAGGCAAGTGCATATATCCAACATAATACGATATAATATAAAAGCACCTCATAAATAAAAAAATATATATTATAATTTAATATAAAAAATAAATATAAATATTTTTCATTCGGTAATCTTAACATATCAATTCAAATAGATATCTTTAACTAATTTTGTAAATTATATAATAAAATAAATTTTTTATTTTTAATAATTTTAATTAAATTAATAAAAATAAATGTATACAAAAGGACTCGAAACTAAATCCATCTTCCACCTCTTAATTATTAAACAAATGAAAAAGGAAAATTAATTGATAGGATAGTAATCCATTTTACTATTGAAGAAAAAGATTAGCTAGATGCACGAAACTTGATATGTGCCTTTACATTACATATTATTAATTCCCCTCTCCAAAATTATTTTATTAAAGGATAATTAATCAAATAAAAACCTAATAGGAAAAGCAAAACTGCAATTCAGATTCATTTAATGTTTTATAAATATTTTAATAATTAATATTTTTTTTTTATAAATAATATAATATAAAAATATATGAGATATAAAATAAAACTTAAATGAAATAAAAAATTTGAATCAATAAACATACACACCGAATCATAATTTATTGTTAAATTTATTGTTAAATGTATATTATCTTAGAAAATGAATCTAAAATCGATTCCGTCTCTCGATTTAAAAAAAATAAAAAATTAGGGAAAGCGTGATCAGATTTGCTACAAAATCCACGTGCCATTAAACTTTCCGCGAACTCCAATATAAACTCCGCGAGCTCCTTGTAACGTACAATACACATAATATAGCGAATCGCTAACGTTCTCTCGCTTTTTTTTTTTCCTTCTGCAAATGGTGGTTTTGATGGATGATAATGACGGTTGTGGGTGCAGAGTTCAGGATACAACAACGACGTCGTCTTCTTCTTCTCTGTCGCCGTCGCCGACGCTGTCACTTGCGCAAGGATGGCAACAGAGACAGAAGTTAGAGGTGTATAATTGGGTGCTCCGTCGACTCAAAGAAGCCAATAATGAAGAGGCTAATCGGCCTGGCTTCGACGATGATCTCTGGGCTCACTTCCATCGTCTTCCTACTCGGTACTTTACCTTTACCGTTTTGCTTTCATGCGTGTACATTTTTTTATGTGTGTATTTATAGTTATACGTTTGTGTTATTATCAGTTATGGAGATTGAGGTTGTTGCTTGGTTAATTTGGAAATGAAAAATTACGTTATTTTTTTTTTTAATTTTAAACCAAGTTATTAGAGGTTTAATGTTGATGGTTATACGTATGATGGAGTTCTGTGAATTAATTTAGTATTGGTAGTTAATTTACAGTTTTGAAGATTTGAACAGATTCTGGGAAGAGCATATTTAATCCACGCTGTTTTGCTTCTGTTGATTACAAATATTAGAGTTTAGGGGGGTTTCATAGGCATTTCAAGCGCTTGTACTGTGTTATCTCTCTCTCTTCTCTTGATTGGTGTTTAACTGCTTGATCTTATAATGTAATTGCAGATATGCATTGGATGTGAATGTGGAAAGGGCAGAAGATGTACTTATGCACAAGAGATTACTGCAATTGGCTCACGATCCTGATAATAGACCTGCTATTGAAATCCGCCTCGTACAGGTGATAATTTGATTCAATAATTTTACAATTACGCAATTGCCAACAGTTAGTTCTTTGGCCTTCACCTTTAAAATTTTTAAGTGCTGGAGAAACTATTAGTACATCTTTTATTGGAATAACATGTACCTGGTATTTGGAGATTAATACAATTAATATACTACGATTTAAGTTTGAACTTTCCCTCTTTCTTCTTTCTTTCAACTCATTTTAATTTATGGGACTGGTAAAGGATATCCTCAAGGATGATTTGATGTTTCGTTTTTTTCATGACGTTTTAAATTTGTAATAGATTAGGCGCCTCACTTTTCAATGCCTATCCTTTTAGACTACAAGAAGCATCCGTAATATCAATTTGAACTCTAATTCCACTTTGCTAGCACAGGATAAACGAGATTTTTCCTTTTATTTAGAATTGCAATACTCATTCAGTTACTAGCCATCAAACATCTAGGTTGTAGAAAGTTAATGAATACATTAAGCTGCAATCTTTTTGGTTGGCTTTATTCATTGATCATGGTAAAAAATTGTTTTTTAATTCTGACTCGTCATGGAGTTGACTTGCCTTGAATAGGATTAAATTAGATAAAGCAGAGTTTGACCTAAATTGGTCAGCACATTTTTTTTTTCAAGTTTTCCACTCTGAATTTATTATTGTGTTTCCTTGAATATCTGCTTTGATGTTATATGTTCTCTTAGGTGATTATAGTTGAAAGAAATCTTTTACTAGGACAGCGACACATGATAAAGTGATATTACATAGTGAATGATCTTTTCTAAACTTGGTTTAACTTTGTACGTGTGCTCATCAAAAGCTTAGCTAGCATTTGCATTTTCTAGAATATTGTTTTGCGTGTTGATTTGGCTTGGACTTGGTTGCAAATTGCAATTGCAAATGCTGGTTAAGTTCAGGACGCATAGAATTATGATGGCAATATAATTCCATGTGGACCAGCATGGTGATATCTATTTTTTGTTCTTTTATATTTTATTTTTTTAAACCTAGCAAACAAGTACATGAATGTGCTTTTGGGTGATCTTTGATGCATGTAATTTACTTGAGCAACATTGTATTCCCCCTGTCAGTTGGATGTTCATCTTGAATTAATTATCTACTTAGCTACTAAAATTTTTAAATTATATATTTTGTACCATTGCTTGGGTATCTCTTGTCCTTCTTAAACACTCATGTATTGCAAGGTGCTATAGATTGATATGAGTTTTCATGGTGGAAATGTGCAAAATATTTTGCATGCCAAACAAAACAATTTCCTGTTAGAATGTTGTCATCTTATCAGATTGGTATATGCATGTGAATAGATTCTTATGCTAGAAAGAGGTTTAAAAAATATGTTTTGTACACTGATTTGGTAATGAGTCATGTAGGATGACCTGTGAGTATATTGTTCTTGGGGTAATAGTTTATATAATAGAAAGATGAAATTTTATTCACAAATTAAATTTGCAGTCACAAAGTTTACCATAGCTAGTACTTATAAAAATTAGAAGTTCGTAACTAATGGTTATCATCCTTTCAGAATGGAAAAGTTAACTCCTTTCTGGATGAAATTATTCAGTGCTAATTTTAATAGTAAAAGATAATGCAGCAGGATGGGTGCATAAAAGCTTTTGCTAGAAGAATCATAGTTAAGATAGGAAATTTTCTTCTTCTTCTGTTTAATGTATATTATTGTTGTTGGAATATTGGTACTATATATTATTTTTTATTCCATTGAAATTTTTGTGAATTTTTTATGCTATTTGAAATAGTATGTGTAATGCTCTCTTTCTCCCTCTCTTTCTTTTAAGAGTTCTCAAGTTTGCGTTTATTACTTACAACTTTTCTTGTACATAGATCTTATAGGATTTAGGTACAATTTCGTATATGACATATGGATATAGCCAATGTATAATGTATTGGGGGTCTTAGTGTGATGCGAACCCCAACCGACATGTTTTGAGATCCAACACCTTTACGCATAATATGCGACCCCTTGGAAAGCCAAATCAGATTTGAAACAAGAAATCTTGACCGAATAACAACCTATGCTAGAGAACCTTGGTATAATTGAAAAACGCCACAAAGGGATTAGTTTTGATAAGTTCTAAACGATTCTAGCAAGAATCAAAACTGAGAGAATTTTCTCATAAAGTTTATATTAAATAAAATCTGAAGTTTTTTTTTACATAAATAGCTAGGTATTTATAATGACTAGCTTACATGAAAACCCTAACTTTAACTTCCTAGATAAAATAAATTTTCTAGATAAGAATAACCTTCCTAGATAACAATAATTTCCTAGATAAAGATAATTTTCCTACATAAGGATAATCTTTCCTAAAACAAGATACAAAAGTAAAAATTCATTTTGGACCTTAGGAGACATTAAAATAGACCCAAAACTCACTAAACAAATAATTAAAAGATGTTTAAGCCAAACATGATATCGGGCTTGAATTAGATTAATTAGGCCCTTTGAACTCCCTTGGATATAATCTGACCCTTGCGCGAAGCTCTTAACCCATATCTTTTTAATTAGCCCATTAAAAGCATCTTTCATCCTTTTGGCCTTAGCTCTTGTAGTTGATCCAATGTACATGTATAGTAGATTATTTGCACTCTTATTTATATCTTCTTGATGATTTAGAACACCTTGAAAATCTTCTTCATTCATATTACCATGAAGTTTATCATGGTATTCTTGCAAGCTTGCTAGGATCACATCATTCCCCCTTTCTTCAAAAGGATTTTTCCTCAAATCGACAACTTGTATAGGTGGTAACCTTTTACAGACTTTTTGGGGAAAGACATCTTCATAATCTTGCAACAAAGACACATAAACACTTGACAAGGAAGGGTTAAGATCACTAGCATTCAAATAGATCTCCTTATACAAAAACACAAGTACGGTTCGATTACTATTCATTGCATCCCTAATATCACTTCCTTTTGCATAAAAACTCAAGTGTTTCTTTTTGCTCACTTCTTCTTTTCTCTCCTTCCTTTCACTCAGACTCAATCTTTCTTTCTTTTTCTCATTCTTTGACTCTTTTGCCACACCATTCTTTTGTTCAAACTCACTCTCTCTCTTTTCTTTGCTTTCAACCTCATTTTTCTCTCTCTTTTCATCACTCTTTTGTTTTTTCAATTCATCTTCATATACTTCTCTTGGTGAAAGAGGTACAATGATAATATGTTTTCCATCTTTATCAAAAGTGTAATAATTTGTGAAACCATCTTGTATGGCTCTTCTATCAAATTGCCTTCCCAACAAAATATGACCAGCCTGCATAGATATTTTGTCACATAAAATCTCATTTTTGTACCTACTAATAGAAAAGGATACTAACACTTGCTTGTTAACCCTAATTTCCCCATAATCATTCAACCATTTCAGTTTATAAGGCTTGGAGTGTTTAAGGTAGATAAATTCAGTTTTTCAACGAAGGTGGTACTAGCAACATTAGCACAATTATCCCCATCAATAATTACATTACACACCTTATTGTTTACAAAGCATCTAGTATGAAATAAATTCTCCTTTTGTTGGTTATATTATTCTTGAGCTTGTGCACTCAAAGCTCGCCTTGCCACTAGCATCTCACCTTAGACAGGCTTTGCTACTTCATCAACATCACTAGCATCTTCTAATGGTGGCATGAAATTGCATCACTACCTTCTTCTCCTTCGCTAGCCAAAACAATCTCCCCATCATGTCTAGTTGTTATAACTCTTTTATTTGGACATTTTGAAGCTATGTGACCTGTTATCAAACAACGAAAACATTTAATATCTCTGTAACGAGTTTGAGAATCAGATTTACCTTTGTCCTTCTCTTTGTTAAATTCTTTGGAGGAGTCGGTTTTGGGTTTGAATGGAGTCTTTTCTTCTTTCTTCCATTCTTTTTTCTTCTGATTGGATCTATATGAATTTGTAGAACCAGAAACAAACCGATTGTTGTTGCCCTTTATTTTTAATTGCCTTTCTACCTTCATGGCAACATGCAACATATCCTCAAGCTCTACATAATGTTGTAGTTCCACCACATTAACAATATCTTGATTCAACCCATTCAAAAATCTAGCCATAGTGGCTTCTCGGTCTTCCTCTACATTTGCTCAGATCATTGCTACCCCCATCTCTTTGTGATACTCTTCCACACTCTTGGAACCTTGAGTAAGGCTTTGCAATTTATTGTACAACTCCCTGTGGTAGTAGCTAGGGACAAAACGCCTTCTCATTATAGCTTTCAAACCTTCCCACCCTTCAATAAGTCTTTCTCTATTCCGCCTCCTTTTTTGCTTGGTGTCATCCCACCAAGTAATGGCATAATCATCAAATTTAGCAACTGCCAACTTTACCTTCTTAGATTCGGACTAATCATGGCAATCAAAGATAAATTCAATCTTCTTTTCCCAATCTAGGTAAGCCTCGGGATCAATTCTTCCACGGAAAGTAGGAATTTTTAGTTTTATTCCCCCATTGTCTTTTTGCCTGTTTCCTCTTCTATTCCTCATTTGGTCTACCTCGACATCATCAAATTCGCTATTCGAACCCTCATTATCAATAATTTGCCTTTGAACTCTTCTAGCTTGCCTTGGAGCATTTGGATTCTGCCCCCTTGTGGTCGAACTCTCTAGTCTCTCCATTCGGTCGTTCATCTCTACAAATTGTAAGTTCATGGTTTGGAAGTGTTTTTCAAATGCCTCCAACTTAAAGGCAATGTCAATTGTTTGAATGTCTTTTATTTCGCTACTTATTATGATAACCTGTAAAGAATGTTAGGAAAGTAAAAGAATTTCTCACTTCACTTACATATTTCACTCAAGTATTCATGTCACTCAAGTTCACTCGTGTTTAATTACACAGTTTTCAATGGCTTTTCTCTAGATGAGCTCACATTCTTGCCTTCTACCACTCAACTCTCGCTTAAAGTTCTTACAAAAACCACTCAAACGAATCAAAGTAATCAAATTGCAAAATTCATCAACTGACCAAGTGAAAGTATGAATTTTTGACACAAATTAATAAATCTAGCAATCGAAATAGATAAAGACTTCCTTGAGGGAAAAAAAAATGATTTGATAGAAACGAAAACGGAAAGAAAATAGACAAACTAAGACTAGACTTCAATTAAACGAAAAAGAAAAATAATTTAAACGATCAGGAATAATTAACAATAATTATTTTCAAACAGCAAAGAAGTAGAATTATGCAATTCGAAAAATTAAAAAACAAACTTTAAGAGTTTTCTTAACTTGTTTTTGATTTTTGAATTGAAAAGTAAGATACTATTTCAATGCTTAATTATTTTTTTTTCAATCAGCTTCTTTTTTTTTTTTAATGCTGAATTTTTTTTTAACAGGTATTTAGTAATTCAAATAGAAAAGGTAAACTCAAACGAAGACAAATAAAATGGAACGAAACAAACGGAAACAAATGAAAACAAGGAAACGTAGTAACAAGGTAAAACAAAGATACACAAATCTGATTTAGAGCCTAAACTCTGATACCAAACTGATGCCAACCCCAACTGATATGCTTTGAGATCTAACACCTTTACGCATGATATGCGACCTTTTGGAAAGCCAAATCAGATTTGAAACAAGAAACCTTGACTCAATAGCAACCCGCGCTAGAGAATCTTGGTATAATTGAAGAACGCCACAAAGAGATTAGTTTTGATAAGTTCTAAACGATTCTAGCAAGAACCAAAACTGAGAAAATTTTCTCACAAATTTTATGTTAAACAAAATCTGAAGTTTTTTCTTTACATAAATAGCTAGGTATTTATAATGACTAGCTTACATGAAAACCCTAATTTTAACTTCTTAGATAAAATAAATTTTCTAAATAAGAATAATCTTCCCAGATAAGGATAATCTTCCTATATAAGAATAATTTCTATATAAGAATAATTTCTTAGATAAGGATAACTTTCCTAGATAAGGATAATCTTTCTAAAACAAGATAAATAAGTAAAAATTTGTTTTGGACCTTAGGAGACATTAAAATAGGCCCAAAACTCACTAAACAAATAATTAAAAGATGTTTAAGCCAAACATGATATTGGGCTTGAACTAGATTAATTAGGCCCTTTGAACTCCCTTGGATACAATCTAACTCTTGCGCGAAGCTCTTAACCCATTTCTTCTTAATTAGCCCATTAAAAAGCATATTTTATCCTTTTGGCCCTAGCTTATGTAGTTGATCCTATGTATATATATAGTAGATTACTTGCACTCTTATTTATGTCTTCTTGATGATTTAGAACATCTTGAAAATCTTTTTCATTCATATCACTATGAAGTTTATCATGATATTCTTGCAAGCTAGCTAGGATCACATCATAAAGAGTGGTGAACTTTTAGGCTAAGAAGTCGAATTGATGTCTCTCAATGAAAATTTTTGTTTTTGTGTTCCTAATTGTTGCATGTGTCCAAGTGGCAAATTTTTTGTTGAATTCACATTAGAAACTTTATTTCTGTATTTTCTCCCTCATGGGACCTTTTATATTTGGTTATTTCCAACTTCACTGAATATAACTCTCATGATTTCTCAACCAATTCATCTCCTGTGCAGGTTCATCCTGTTTGTGATGGGTACTCAGCTGATTCAAAGCTTCCTGACTCTCGTCATAAAGGCACTGCCCAAAGCGGAAGAAAGAGGTGTGATATCCCCCCCTAGATCATTGTGTTTCCTAGAGTCCAAACTCCAGTGAACATGTGTAAAATCTGTGTATGAAATTTATTCTCTGTCTTGTGTACTTGTGTATTTCCCTTGAATGATTGTCATTAGTAATGTTGACATCTCTAGTTGGTTTCAATGCTCAGCATACATCCACCGCCTACCTTTGGTTCATCACCTAATCTTGAAGCACTTGCACTTGAAGCTACTAAATCTGAAAACGAAGATGTTGATAATTCTGTATATGCAAATTCAAAGTTCTCACGGTAATTTTCTTATCTAAACAAGTACTCAGGCTATAGTTGGCAAAGTTGTGCCCCAACTGGCTAGTTAAGCAGTTTCTAATCTGATTCCTGGACTTAATGAACTGGTTCCTTCTGTATTAGAAAGGAGGAAAAAAAAAAGAAGGGTTTTAAGTGTGTGCATCATGCTATTTTTCCTATTTCTGGTCAAAGACATGGCGGTGCAGGTAGTTGAGGGGCATATGCAGTTACATTTTCATTGACGCAACTTTCAATTGTGGCCACTCAGACAGGGAATGATTCTTTTATGCTAGTTCTTAGGTCATAAACGTGCTATGAATTATTGTTATCTCTCAACGTTCATTGTGTTATTTCATATGTTCTAAACTTTTTTCATTAGGTTCATGATCTTAATTATCAGTTATTTCATCCAATATGGTAGAATGACCATCTTGATCTCCATATCATTGTGCATGAGATACTTGAATAGGAATGCAATCTGATTGAGATACTTGCATTATGCTCATTGCTTGTAGTTGTGTCTTTGATTGCACAATCCGAGTAAAAGCTTCTTGAAGCTGGTTGAATATGATTTGTATATCTATTTCATTGTACATAAGATCAACATATTTGTGATGGAAGTACAATCTGATTGCACATGCCATCTTCAGTTTTTAGTACGTGTATTTTATGAACAAATTTTTTGCATATTGGTTATTGCTTGAAATGAATATGAGTGATCTTTCCATTTTCGCTTTAGTGTCCTATATCATGTTCTGATAATGTTTCATATTATATCAGTTTTATGTTATATATACCTCCAATGGATATTAATGAATTTTATGATCTTTCTGTAATGCTTCGATGTAGGCCCCTGCATGAAATTACTTTTTCAACAGATGACAAGCCAAAACTTCTTAGTCAGGTAAGGTAGGTGTGCATGTTTGAGCATGCTAAATTATTCTTCACCATTTTATTTTTAACCTTTGTTTGATTAACTCGGGAAAGTCATGGCATATGCTGTTTTCTTTCAATTTGAATGCTCTTTTAGCATGTAATGTAATGATTGCAACCCCAGATCAGGGTTAATTTTAGCTCTTGATTCTGTCAGCTGGCTGGTCATGTTGCATGTAAAATAGCTACAACTACTGTGAACATCAAGAGATTAGTAATTCTTATTTGTTTATTAGTCATTTAAAATGACCATATATGGGATCTATTGTTCACTGTTAAACAAAAGCTTATTCCAAGATGACCAAAAGCAATTAAAAATTAATTTAGAGGTATTTTGGTATGTGTTGACCACTAGAAACTGTAAAACAGCTCAACTACTGTTAGGAACTACTTAAGTTGGAAAAGAATCTTAAAAGAATGTTTTTCCAAACAGCAATTTCAGAAGCAATGCCAAATGCACATTTAGTCCTTGGCTAAATGAACCTGCTGCTTGTTGAGTTTGACTTGGTTATTTTAGATGAGAACACCATATATCAATGTATACGTCCACGTGTGATAAATTATTTCTGTTTTCTTTTATTTTTCTCAATTCATGGAGTCATAGTTCTTGTACAAAATCTGCAGTTGACTTCCTTACTTGCTGAGATTGGGTTGAACATCCAAGAAGCACATGCATTTTCCACTGCTGATGGCTACTCCTTGGATGCTTTTGTTGTTGATGGTTGGCCATGTGAGGTACTTACATTTTTCACCCATTTAGTAGGGTAATTGTTGAATAATTAAGTTTCAAAAATATGGAAAACATTTTACACAAAAATACCTGCTTGAGAGAGTGTTGGAAATTTTCAGGAAACAGAGCAGCTCAGAGTTGCATTGGAAAAGGAAGTTTTTAGGATTGAGGTAATTACTTTTTTGCGTCATTGTTTGTAATGACAATATCCCTTAGTTGCTTATGGAGTCCACAGCAATTCATCCATATTTGGGTTCGAGTTTTATGTTCCTTCAGATGCTTATGGTAGAATGTTGTTCTATTCTCATTCCAGAGTAGCTTATCTTTCATACCATCTTGACACATGGTTTTGATCGAGGCTTAATGCAGTTGTTGATGTTAAATAATTCTTAAATGACCTTATTTGCAGAATGCTGTATTCTAGCATATGGTTAAATAACTATTTGGACAGTCTAAATTTTAGCTATGTGAAAAGTCTTTGAATTGGAGAGATCTAACAACATTAAAATGCATTGCAAATGCTTTTCAACATCCCATTGCAAATTTGCAATTTCTTTCTTTCAACATCCCATTTTCACCCATTTAGTAGGGTAATTGTTGAATAATTAAGTTTCAAAAATATGGAAAATATTTTACACAAAAATACCTGCTTGAGAGAGTGTTGGAAATTTTCAGGAAACAGAGCAGCTCAGAGTTGCATTGGAAAAGGAAGTTTTTAGGATTGAGGTAATTACTTTTTCTCATCATTGTTTGTAATGACAATATCCCTTAATTGCTTATGGAGTCCACAGCAATTCATCCATGAAAATACTGTTATTTGGGTTCAAGTTTTATGTTCCTTCAGATGCTTATGGTAGAATGTTGTTCTATTCTCATTCCAAAGTAGCTTATCTTTCATACTATCTTGACACATGGTTTTGATGGAGGCTTAATGCAGTTGTTGATGTTGAATAATTCTTAAATGACCTTATTTGCAGAATGCTGTATTCTAGCATATGGATAAATAACTATTTGGACATTCTAAATTTTAGCTATGTGAAAAGTCTTTGAATTGGAGAGATCTAACAACATTGAAATGCATTGCAAATGCTTTTCAACATCCCATTGCAAATTTGCAATTTCTTTCTTTCAGGCACCACTGCTGTGGCATTTGGCTATTTATGAGAGAATTGTGGTGGATAGAAAAATCAATGTAAAGCTAACAGTCTATCAAACATGAATAATAAAATAAGCTGATTGTGGAAGACAGTGATGCTCTTTGCTGTACTAAGGATATTGGGAAATGGGCTAGGGTAAACTAGGGCTGTGCACAAGCCATATGTTGACTAATAACTTATTTAGAGAACCAGATTCGATGGAATGAAGTTTTTGTTGAGTTGACTATGGTTGTTAACCAGTAATTTTAGGACCTTAATTGGTCAGCATTTATGTTTTATCTACATGTTTTGTAATTGGATTTGGATGGATTTCTTCCTTTCAATGTCCTATAAATGGTTTCTTGAAATTCAGATGGTTTGCCTTGCAGCTGAAATGCAGATTGTAAACATCATAGGCAAATGCTTGAAATTTTAGAAAAATATCCCTTGAATTCAGAGACTGAACTAGACTTTGACATTTTTTTTCTTTTGTAGGGGAGGGGAGGGGAGGGGAGGTGGCGTGGCGTGTGTGTTAAACCTTAAAAATAATTAAGAGTGAGAAAAAAAAAAGATTGTGGGGCAATATTAACAATTTTCAAAATTTGGGATGCTATAGTTTGTGTGAAAATTGATGATATCTAGTTCATGTATTAATCTTTTTATCATGGTAATTCAGTAAAAAATAGTTGACCTTCTTTGTTTGTTATCTCATCCCTCATGTCTCCATTACTAAATACATTCTTAGTTCACTTTGAATGTGTTTTGAAGCAGAAGCAGACTTGGCAAAATCATCATTCATTATCACCTACTAGTGATCATGAGCAAACCCAGATAAAATGTGACCCTGATCAGGTGGCAATACCTAATGATGGGACCAATGTTTGGGAAATTGATCCTAAGAACTTGAAGTTTGAGAACAAAATTGCATCTGGATCATATGGTGATTTGTAAGTTTACTCTCTCTAAAACACGTCTCATGTTGGAATTTCCATTAATTTCCCTAACAAACTGGTGTAGGTACAAGGGTATGTACTGTAGTCAGGAAGTGGCTATAAAAATCCTCAAGCCTGAGTATATAAATTCAGATTTGCAGAAAGAATTTGCCCAGGAAGTCTTCATAATGAGGTTTGTTGTCCTATCTTTAGGCGACACTATTATCTGCATAGCTATGCCGCATATTCTAAGGATTTAAGAATTTCTGAGGAAGTCAAAGTTTTGATTTGTTCCCTTTTTATTTAAGCTTTTGTGAATTTGCAGGAAGGTTCGGCACAAGAATGTTATACAGTTTATAGGTGCATGTACCAAGCCTCCGAGTTTGTGCATTGTAACAGGTAACTACATTTTAAATGTTCATTACTGGGCAAATTTTACTTGTATATTTTCCTCCACTTGTCAAATTTTAATCTCTAATAGTAAGTTTCATTCTCTTCTTCTTATTATTCTTTTTCCTTTTCTTGTTAAATAGAATTTATGTCTGGTGGAAGTGTGTATGATTATCTACACAAACAAAAGGGTGTTTTTAAGCTCCCAACCCTGCTTAAAGTAGCAGTAGACGTTTCAAAAGGAATGAACTATTTGCATCAAAATAATATAATCCATAGGGATTTGAAGGCTGCAAATCTGCTGATGGATGAAAATGAAGTAAGTTTTTTCCTTAATTTTAAATTGTCATTTCTGTCGATTTCATGCACTATTTTGTTTATTATTCTTATTATTATTCTTATTCTTATTATTTGTTTTTTGAGACTGCTTATTTTGTTGAATGAAGAATTTAGTTGCTCATTATTGTGGAACTGTACTTAAATACACCTACATAACTTACACAAGAAGAGTCTAATGGATCAGGAAAAATCTAGAGTTCCTTGCCCAATCAACCCAGCCCCCTGACACCAATAGAATAAAAAAGAGATTTTCCAGTGAATGGAAAACATGAGGTGCTTGGCTTCCTGATTCTTGAAGTTCAAAAGCTTAGTTTTCATATATTTTTCTGTACTTTGATTATTGGTTGGGTGTTGATGTTTCTTTTATCTGATTGTATGACATACGTCTTTGTAGTTTATCCTTATGATTGGTTGAGAAATTGTGATCATAAGCCGGTATCATATGGTAGAAAATGGAGGATGTATTGTGGGGGGCTTGGGTCTTTTATCAACTAATAATATTATCATGCTGCGAGGGGTAAAATAAGTAGTAGTGTCATGAATTCTGTAGTATGCTTTGCCTAGAAGCCCGTTGAGCCCACCAACTTCGGTTTTGACTTGCCGATTCCTATTATTTTTCAAAGTCAAGATTGATGACCTCGCGGTTAAGGTATTTTGGATATAACTCCTCTTTTTTTTTTTCCCTGCACATTTTATTTGATTTATCAAGCCAGAGTCTAAATGGCAAGTGTTTCTATGCAAGATCTATTGTCCATTGCAAACTAGAAATTTGAAACAAAATATAGAGATGGATTCAGAGGGATATCCTCAAAATATCAAAGGGAGATACATATGTTACATAAGTGGGAATCTGTAAATTTGCAGCGTGGATTCAAAACCCTAATTTTATTAGCCTTAAGAGGCCAGGAGGAATGAAGAAAAGGTGTGTTGGCTCTTAAAGAAATGGCCATGGAGTCTACTGCAATTTACTTTGCATGCATAGTGGGAGGTAAAAACTGCATGTGTAATACACCTGTATTAAGTTGTTCGTTTTGGACTTAATAATCTCCTAACAATAACTGGATAGCTCTATAGGTCAAAATAGAGGTTTAAGGGATCAATGTTTTTTTTTCCATAACAAAGTTCTATTCTCGAGGGGAAAAAATATGGGTTATTTCAAAAGGGGAAACAAAAGAATTGTAATAAATGCATTAGAGGGATGTTAAGCGACTGATGTCAAACCTTGTAATTTGAAAAGTTTTGCCTCGATATATCTTGAAAATATATCTTTTCTCCTTTGCTAGCTAAAAGTATCAAAGATTGGTGGTTTTCGTTATCTCACCCCTAATTCTTAGTAGTTGTTGCTTGTTGATGTTATTAGGAGTGCACATATGTCTTCTCATGCATGCTACCATGTCAATTAAAAGGGATTCAAATTAGCTAATATGAACTTTTTATCCATATTAGAAGCTTTTGCTGATGACGTTGGAATGAGAAAAATTATATTTAACATAATTGATTGAGGCAATAGTAATAGTATTGACTAATAAACCAACATTTTCTCACTAGTGATCAAATAAATTTGAAGGTGGCACCTTAACGTATAAACTAGATATTTGGCCGTGCTATGCACATGTTTATTTTTGCTTTATTCATTCAAGGTGCAAGTCAAATTTATTTAATTATTTATTTCATATAATTTTATTGTTCTTTATCTTACTCACATATCTTATCTCTTCCATAAATGGACACACTAAAAAATTATGAGAAATAGTAATTATAAACATTATTTAAAAAAAAATTAAAAAGTTCACCTCTTTGAATTCGCATCTTATCATTTGAAAAATAAAATATGACAACTTTCATTTTATATTTAATGTTAAGAAAACTAAAAATATATATTTCTTGCATTATTGAAATTACAATCTAACCAACGATAATATTAAATAAAAAATCAATATGCATAATCAATTACGAACTAATGAGAAATTCAAGGGATTTAACCTGAAAGTAAACATTTATACCAAAATTTAGAATAGCCAATAGTGCAAATTCAATTCATCAAATGAATTGATCATTATATATACATATATATTATCAAATTATTTATATATATATTATCAACCATATGCAATAAATATTATACTATTATATTTAGAGAATAATTTATTGAGCTAATTGATTAACTTGTTAATTAAACTATCAAATTTACATTTGATTAATTTGAAATTGATCGAGCCTAAATTCTCAAATTGGATGACATAGCACCGATTTGCACCAAATATATTGAGGTTAAAATTTCAAATTGGATGATGTAGTAGTAAATTGTTCAAATCTTCCCTCAACTTTACGATACATTATATATATATATTGTACAAGTGTACAAGAATATATTTACAACATATGATTGGATAAAAAAGTTAGTACTAGAAATTAATCATAGTAGAAATAGCTTATGTAAATTGTTCAAAGTTAAGTGATGAATTCATTAACTAAATATGTATCATCCATTATTTTGTGAAATAAGTAGTCATTCGATATTTTTATGACTAACCTATTGGTCAAACAAAGTGGATGTTCAACTTACATTTTTTATGAAATCAACTAGTTTTATAATACCATGTGCTTCATTCAATTACTGATATGGTTATATGTTTATATGTTTTATTCATTAGTTTATATGTTTTATTTTGCTCTTAACAATGAGTTACTATTCCCATGATAGCAGATGGGTACCTAAAAATTGAAAAAGAAAAAGAAAAAGCTTTCTATGTATTAGAAGAATGTTTATTTTTGTTCTTTACATTTCAGGTGGTTAAGATTGCTGATTTTGGGGTTGCTAGAGTAAAGGCTCAATCTGGAGTTATGACAGCTGAAACTGGGACCTATAGATGGATGGCTCCTGAGGTGCAAAATTTTCCTCATTAGGTTTTAATTTCAAAGTGTTTGCGCTTACTAGTATACTCTTAGGTGTGGGGTTTGAAAATAGGCAATTTATAGCTTTAATTGACAATTTTTCAACCAACTAAAAAATGCGACGCAATCTTGCTAGAAAATATGATGTTGACAGTCATACGAACTCTGTTTAATGATAATTTTTGTATATTTGCATTTAACAATTAAAAAAAAAATTAATATGCAACTTTATTATAAAAATAGTTTTTAAAGTTGCGAAAAAAAAAAGAAAAATTATAGTATTTTAAACTATAAGACAGTATTTAAAGGCCTAGAGATAAACTAAATTATATCTCAAGCTTACTTTTAGAAGTAATTAATTTTGCTTTGCTTATTTGTGGTAGAAATGGAAGAACTACATATACGTTAGACTTTGAGATTTACACTATTATGCTTATTATATATTAGCAAATTTCTTGTCTAACATCTCTAGAACTTTATCTTGTGTTATACAATCCTTTCAACTATATCACTTTTTCTGAATATTTATTTAGCTTCATTAAATCAAAATGTGAGAGTATTTTGTATCAATAACGCATTTCCTTCTTTATTCGACATGATGTCACATACTATAGGAAGAGGTGGAAAAGAAATAAGAAGTTCTAATTGAATTGTAAGTAAAAAGAGTTGTGAGTTAGTTGAAGAATTAAATAGTAGAGAATAAGGGATCAGGCTGTTAGCTAAGTAGTTAGCTGTGTGCAGGAATCTTGGAGGTTGTTAAGGGTTAGTTTGTTAGCTAAGCAATACAGCTGTATCTTTGTAACTGACTAACTGATGTATTAGGATGTATCAAACCCTGTAACTGGATCCATAGAGGATTCATTCAGAAAATTAATACAAAATCAATCTCTTTCTTCTAAAATTCTCTTCTCTTTCTCTTCCCTAAATTCCTCTGTTCTTCTTTGTTCTTCTCTGTTTGTTCTCTAAAACTCTAATTCTTTCGATAACTGAACTGTCAATCTTGATATTTGGTATCAGAGCTTCTACGTGAGGGAGATTCATTCTAAATTTAACCTCTAGAAGCGGTGCACATCATGACCAACTTTGTGGTTGTAAGCAGTGAAGGGGTTTGAGTGGCAGAAATAGAGGAATAACTTTGAGCCCTGCGGGAAACCACATTAAAAAATATGGCAGAATTCCAAGATTTCAAAGATAAGAGGAAAGAGATGTTCGATGAGTTGAGGGCCTTCATGAGTAGGTTAGCCCTAGAAAAAGGAAAAGAAGCAGTCAGCATCAATAAGGGGGGTGAATCAAGGAGTAACATAAACCTTGGGGTGAATCAAGGAGTAACATAAACCTTGTCAATGGAGAAAGAGGCTTACTGCCAAACCCTCCTGGAGGCTGGATAGGCAGTACCAGTGCTACTGCAACTCAATTGCAGACAAATCATCCAGGCCTAAGAACTACCACATATCATTTTGGAGGTAAAAATTCTTTTTGCCCTAAAGTGAAATTGTTAACCTTTGATGGAGTAGAACCAAGAGTTTGGTTAAAGAAGTGTGTCAAATATTTTTACATATGTCAGATTCCTGAGGTGCAAAGAATAGGGTTAGCAAGTTTATATTTGATAGGCAAGGCTGATTCTTAGTTTCAAAATTGGAATAAGGGCTAGTTTCAAAATTGGAATAAGGGAAAAACTAGCTCTTGGGATGAATTTGAAGGAGCTATGTGTGAAAGATTTGGGGAGGATGAGATGGATGATATTGTGGAGGAGTTTATGAGACTTAAACAGGAAGGAACAGTAGAAGAATACCTAAATAGATTTGAGGATTTCAGAATCAGGTTGGAGAGGTATATGCCTAAGCTTAGAGAAACTTTTTTCTTGTTTGGGTTTATGGGGGGATTAAAGGAAGAAATAAGATTGATGCTACGAATGATGAAACCTAATTCTACTGCAAAAGCAGTGGAAATAGCTAGGTTGCAGGAAAGAATCATTAACAAGAACCCTAAAAGTCACCAGACAAGCCAATAGAATCCAAAACCAGCATATAATCAAACTAGAACCTACCCTTATACTACCTCAAATACTCTTAATAAACCTACATCTCTTGTTCCTTATTCATCTAGACCACCAAATCCGGCTTATATTCTCAAACCAGATAACATTACTCAGAAATCACCACAAATTATCAACAATAGTAACAACCACCCTGTAATCTCAACCAAAATTACCAATTTTACTCCAAGAACCTTTCCATCACCACTTACATTTAACAAAAATTTCACCAAAAATTGCTACAAATGTTGGGATAGGTAAATTGCTACAAATGTGGGGATAGATACTTCCATGGACATCAATGTCAACCTAAAACCCTAGCAGCCTTGGTTTCTGGAACAGAGCTAGAAATGGGAATAGGAAATGAAGATGAGGAGGTTATGGAGGAAGGAGGAGTGTTAGGGAAAGAGTTGGAGTTATCTGTGCATGCCATTGAGGGAAGTCAGGGAGCTGAAACAGTAAGGATTTTAGGGAACTATCAAAATAGGCAATTAGTAATTCTGATAGACAATGGGAGTACTAATAGCTTCTTAGATCAGAGAATAGCTAGAGAATTGAAGTTAGTTGTAATCAAAATACCTGCAACTTCAATTAAAGTTGCTGATGGAAGAAATTTAATCTATGAGCTCCAATGCCAGGCCTTTTAATGGAAGATGCAAGATTATAAGTTCTCTATTGATTTGAGGGTTTTGGAATTTGGTGGTTTTGACATAATTCTTGGTGTAGATTAGTTAAGGAGTTTCAATCCCATCCTGTTTAACTTTGATGAACCTATCGTTTCCTTTCACCTAAATGGTAAACAAGTGACTCTTAGGGGAATAACTCAAGATAGCAGTTGGAAGGGAACCAATAGCATCTTGAAAAGGAAGGGGCAGGATTTCCAGACTCTATTATTTTGTATCTGCAACATTGAACCCACAGTCACCTTAATTCCTTGCAACACTGAAACTTTAACAACCCCTAACCTTTGTTACACTGATACCACAGTAGGTCTTCACCTTTGCAATATGGAGATCTCAGCAAACCTCAATCCCTGCAATTTGTGCAACATCACAACCATAGGAAAATCCACTTTATCAATTGAACTTGCACCACACCAAACCAATACAGACTTGGATATTTTATTGGACACTTACAAGGATGTATTCTTTGAACCTAAGCATCTCCCACCTTTTAGGAGCCATAATCATTCAATTCCCTTATTGCTTAATACTCAATCTATTAATGTAAGACCTTATCGATATCCCCACTTCCAAAAACAAGAAATTGAAAAATTAGTTACTGAAATGTTACAAACTATTGTAATCCAGCCTAGTACCAGCCCCTTTCCATCACCTGTGTTACTTGTTAAGAAAAAAGATAGAAGTTGGAGGTTTTTTATAGACGATAGGAGACTCAATGATGCAACTATTAAGGATAGATTTCAAATACCCATTATTGAAGACTTATTGGACGAATTATATGGAGCACATTTAAGAGCTGGTTACCATCAAATTAGGATGCAACCTGAAGACATTCCTAAGACAGTTTTTAGGACACATTAAGGGCACTATGAATTCACTGTTATGCCCTTTGGGCTAACCAATGCCCTGCTACCTTCTGAGCCCCATCTTAGGAAGTTTGTCTTAGTGTTTTTTTTTATGACATTTTAGTATACAGCCACACCTTGGAAGAGTACCTACAACACTTAGTCATTATACTTTAAACCTTAAAGGACCAGACTTTATTTTCCAAATTGTCTAAATGCTCTTTTGCCCAACCAAAAATAGAATACTTAGGCCATATAATTTCAGGCAATGGTGTAGCCACTAACCCTAAAAAGATTAAAGCAATGCAGAAGTGGCCTGCTCCTACAACAGTGAAAGAGTTAAGGGCATTTTTAGGGTTGATAGGCTATTATAGGAAATTCATCTATCACTATGGCATCCTTAACAAACCTCTTACTAATCTCCTTAAAAAAGAGGCCTTTAAATGGAATCCAACAGCTCAGCAGACATTTCAGGACCTTAAGGGAAGGATGACTCGGGCACCTGTCTTGGCTTTTCCCAATTTCAACTTACCTTTTACAATTGAAATAGATGCCAACAATTGGAGTATGGGAGTAGTGCTGCAGCAACAAGGACACCCCATAGCATTTATTTCACAAGGCTTTTGGTCTTAGGAGCAGATCTCTATCAGTTTATGAGAAAGAATTGTTGGCTACCACCTATGTAGTCACTAAATGGAGGCATTATCTAGAGCAAGGTGAGTTGTTCATCAAAACCGACCATGAAAGCATCAAGTATTTGTTGGAACAGAGGTTGCATACTAATCTACAGCAGAAAGGGATATCTAAATTACTTGGGTTAGATTACAAGATTTTATATAGGAAGGGAGTAGAGAACAAAGTGGCCGATGCATTGTCAAAAAGGGATTCTGTTTCTGAGCAAGCTGGCAGTATTAATTACCCTATGCACTCACAGATTCTACCTACTTGGATGAACTATATAATCAGTACCTATGACCATGATGGCAGGGCTACTGAATTACTGCAATAGTTGGCTGTAGATAAAGACTCTCAACCTGGATTTCAGCTGAAAAATATAGTTTTAATGTACAAGGATAAATTGTACATTGGAAACACTACCTCACTCAAGCAACAGTTAATTCAAACCTACAATAGTAACGTCCTTGGAGGCCATTATGGAATTCAAGTAACATATGCCAGGTTACAAAAACACTTCTTCTAGCCTGGAATGTTGAAGGAGGTTAAGGAGT
Organism: Aleurites moluccanus; assembly: GCA_948193065.1. Lineage (NCBI taxonomy): Eukaryota > Viridiplantae > Streptophyta > Magnoliopsida > Malpighiales > Euphorbiaceae > Aleurites > Aleurites moluccanus. The sequence continues at coordinate 29,436 of CANXYC012771815.1, forward strand.
GGATTCAAAGGTGTGATGTGTGTGCAAAATGCAAACCTGAACATTGTGGATATCTTGGTTTACTACAGCCCTTACCCATCCCATCTCAGGATTGGCAACATATTTCCATATACTTTATTGAACAACTACCTAATTTAAAGGGAAGGATACCATTCTGGTAGTGGTTTGTAAACTCACAAAGTATGCCCACTTCCTGCCCTTAGCACATCCTTTCACAGCCACAACAATAGCCAAGTTGTTCCTCACTGAGATTTTTAAATTCCATAGAGTTCCACAATCAATTGTTTCAAACAGAGACAAGATATTTACGAGTATGTTTTGGTGAGAACTCTTTAATTTGTTAGGCATAACATTGAATTACAACACTGCATATCACCCACAATCTGATGGTCAGACAGAGAGAGTAAATTAGTGCCTTGAAAACTACTTGAGGTGCATGACTCACCTCCAACCTAAAGCTTGGTGCAAATGGCTACCCCTAGCAGAATGGTGGTATAATTCTTCCCACCATACTGCCATTAAAATGTCTCTATTTGAAACTTTATATAGGCATTCTCCACCCTTTCCTCCCGTCCTACTGCCTGAGTCATTTAAGGTAGCAATAGTGGGTGAACTTATGCAGAACAGACAACAAGTTTTAGGGATTTTAAAGGAGAATTTGGCCTTGGCTCAAAATAGTATGAAACAACAGAAGGACAAGCATAGGACAAAAAGAGTATTTGAAGTAGGGGAATGGGTTTACTTAAAGTTGTAGTCCTATAGACAAACTTCCCTAGTTTTAAGGCATAACTTGAAATAGTCTTTGGACTTGATTATGGTGATGCATTTTCTCCTGTGGCAAAAATTACTTCTGTTCGACTCTTTATTTCTCTAGCAGCTATCCATCACTGGCCTCTCCTACAACTTGATATTAAGAATGCATTTCTCCATGGTGAGTTGGCTGAAAAACTCTATATGGAGCAACCACCTCATTTTGTTGCTCAGGGGGAGTCTGGTCTAGTATGTCGACTTCATCGATCTCTCCATGGTCTAAAACAATCTCCAAGAGTATGGTTTGAAAGATTCAGTGCAGTTAGTCAATAATTTGGGATGACTCGTAGTGAGGTTGATCACTCAGTGTTCTATCGCCATGGAAATCATGGTAATTGCATTTAACTGGTGGTATATGTTGATGACATTGTCATAACAGGTAATGACCACGAAAGAATTTCTCAGTTCAAAAAACATTTGTTTAGTCACTTCCAAACCAAAGATTTAAGGAAGTTGAAATATTTTCTTAGAATTGAGGTGGCACAATCCATGACAGGCATTGTTATCTCGCAAAGAAAATATGCCTTGAATATATTAGAGGAAACATGCATGTTTGACTGCAAATCTGTGGATACTCCCATGGATCCAAATGTGAAACTTATTCCTGGACAGGGGAAGCCTCTCAAAGATCATGGCAGATATCGAAGACTGGATGGCAAGCTGCTTTATCTCACGATTACACGTCCAGATATATCTTTTGATATAAGTGTGGTTAGTCAATTTCTCCAAGCTCCATGTGATAGTCATGGGGATGCAGTAATTCGTGTTCTCAGATATATCAAAGGGAGTCCACAAGGCTTGTTATATGAAGACAAGGGTAACTTACAAGTAATGGGTTACTCTGATGCAGATTGGGCAAGTTCTCCCTCACATAGACGGTCCACTTCAAGTTATTGTGTTATGATTGGAGGAAATTTAATATCCTGGAAGAGCAAAAAGCAGGATGTGGTAGCCAAATTAAGTGCAGAAGCAGAATACCGAGCTATGGCCTTGGCCACATGTGAACTTATATGGCTAAAATAACTTCTCCAAGAGTTGAAATGTGGGGAAGTCCAACAAATGAAGTTAATCTGTGACAATCAAGCTGCTCTTCATATTGCTTCTAATTCAGTATTTCATGAAAGGACAAAGAACATAGAAGTAGATTGTCACTTCATTAGGCAGAAGATTGAGTCAAGATGTATTGCTGCTTCTTTTCTTAATTCAAATAATCAATTAACAGATATCCTAACTAAATCTCTTAGAGGTTCTCAGATTGAATATCTTTATAACAAGTTAGGAGCCTACAACATGTATGCTCCAACTTGAGAAAGAGTGTTAGAATTATAGGTTGTAAATAGGGTGTAATTGCATATAATTAGGGATTGTGTCTCTCTTTGTTTCCTTAATTAGCTTAGTTTATGTGTATATAACCCTAATCATTCTGATGGAATAAACAAGCAAGTTAAAGCTTCAATCATCTTTTCTATATTTTCTTCTTCTACTCTCAATTTTCTCAAACCTAAACCCAAAAAAAGATTAAAAAAAAGGGACATTTGAAATAGCTTGATTTTCACCTATTTGGCCTGGTTTGATTCAGTTGTTACCTTGTCTAGTTGCAATTACTTGCAGGCATTTGACTAATCCAATCCTTTTTCTGATGCAACCCTCCTTTCATTAGCGTGTAGGGATGGCCATAGCCCCCAATGAATTTTTTTAATATTTATTTTTGCCCCCTCTCTTATCAGATTTAGTCCATAATTTGACACAAATTTTTGTTTTTAACCTGTGCATATTATTATTTTTTATTGCAATCAAACAATTTGAAAAGAATAATTCAGGTAATTATTTGTTAAATCCTAGTAACAATCAATTACATGACTTAAAATTTTTAAGTCATGTGATACGATGAATTCTCTTTTATTACATAGAAAATATTATTCTTAAATTATCTATTTTTAGTTTTTACAATAAAACAATAAATATTGCCCTATAAACTCATTGAGTTTTTCCTTCTTAACCACACAAGGGTTTTGTTGTAAAAAAATGTAACATCATGTTCTTTTTCCTATATCTACTTATTTAAATGTTTAAGTAATAAAAAAATTGTTACTCGACTCAGTTTTAATCTCAAAATTAATTGGGGTTTGCTATATGGATTATTTGTTTCTACTTTGAATTATTGTGGGTTATGTTTTTTGATAGTTTTCATGCCTCTAGATTATACAGTACTCCTCCAAGTTAGTTTGGGTTTATCCTTTCCTTTCTTCGCCTTCTTTATCATTATGTGTTCAACCTTTGTAATCAGAATCTCCCTAGATCTCTACCTCACATGCCTAAACCATTTTAATCTTTCTTCTCTCATCTTATCCTCAATCAATGCTACTCCAACTTTTTCTCTAAATAAAACAATTGTTAGGTAATTGAAAATTTTCTTTTGGTTGAATTAGTTAAAATATATGCATGATTCATTTTTGTGTGTTTAATTCTTTTAAAGTTACTCATTTCTTTCATATAAATTTATATTTATCTTTCTATATTAATTAAATTGTAACATCTTTTGCTTTACTTTTGTTTATACCTTTCATTTTGAATTTTTTAGAATGTCTCTATGACTAACGAAATTTTCTCCATGATAAAACTAGTGAAAGGTATATGGGCCTCTCTAAATCAAACTCTTGGCTCTACCACTGACCTTGGTAACTCGAAGCAAAGACCTTTCGAGTTTCATGCCCTATATTATTAGTGCAATATAAGTGGATATTAGTACTGATTTTTTGATCCATTTGGGAGTGCTTAAGGTTTACATTCTTTGTTTGATAGGTGCAACTACTCCTTTTTATATTAAGGTGGTTTTCACCTATGTCTAGGATAAAGATCTTTTATTGGGTCATTATGAGTGCTTTAAATTTCTTCTACACGCTGAGAGGAAAGGAGGTAGAGCTGCCGAGGAAAGTAAAATGGCCATTTGCAAAGACATATAAGAAGCAATGACGAAGGGAGGTGTAGTGTAGTTAAAGGCACTTGGGGCGCGCGCCTAGGCGTTAAGGCGAGGCGAGAATATGAGTTGTTGCTTTTAAACTAGCAAGGCGAGGCTCCTTCGATTAGGCGCTCGCTTATTGTATTTAGGGGAGTGCATTGTAAGAGGCGAGAGGTGAGAGACGCATTAGGCGTGTTCCTGTCTAAAAACAAATTCCTAAAGTTTTTTAGTTTGTTTAAAACACTGATAGTCTAATTTTAATAAATCTTTAGACTTTATAACATACATTCTTTAGGGTTTCTTAGTACTTTTATACTTCTTTTTTAAGTTAAAAACTCAAAAGACTATACCAGATTATTTAGTTTGTTTATAACACTACATTATAGCTTACATATTTTAGGGAAACTAGACCAGTTAGAAGTCAATTCAAACAGAAGTTCCTGCATTAGTTGTCCCTGCTTTTCTAAATACGTAGTTCTTATGTTTTTATCAATACTGTTTTTTCTCCTTCTTTTCTTCTAATATTTATATCTTCCTCCTCCATGTCCATCTCTAGAATATCTCTATATTTACAGAATTTACGTTATACTTTTCCCCCCTAATTTTCCTTGCTATTTTTGTTATTTTTTCTCAGTTGAAAGAATAAAAATGGTGAGTAAAATTTTGTTTTATCCTAAATATATATAATATTCTAAGATATATACTATATTAATGTTTGATTATATTATTGGATAGTTTTAGAAATTTGCGTCTTCTTTCGCTCAAACAAGTGATTTTTTTGTGCCTTGCGCCTTAGCGATAAAAGTTTTTATCCCCTTGGGTGCATTTTTAGCTTTTGACTTCCTTGGGGAGGGGGATATATTTTATTAAAATTTGGTTATATATTGAATTTAACCCCCCTATTTTAGGTGAAAAATTTCCCCAAATATATTGAAGTTGATATGGTTATATATACCACATTAATGTAAATTATGATATAAAAAAATTTGGCACCCTTAAAGAAAGGGTAAATTACACTTTAGTTCTTAAGGTTTTATCTAATTTACATTTGCGTCCCTGTATTTGATCTAATTAACATTTGGGTACCTATTTTTTAAGAAACTAACACTTTAATTCATATACTTTGATTTCGCCTGTCTTTATAGTCATTTCATTCATTTTTCCATTAAATACATATAAATAGACTAAAATGTCCTTCATTTTCTTTTAAATTTTCTCCTTTATGCCACTGAAATAAAAGAGAAACGAAAATCATGAAATGAATAAAAATGCCATATATTAAGATTTAAGACTGTGATAAATTGGAAAAGTGCAAAGAAAAAAATAATCAACTCACATTCACAGTTTCAACAACTAAATATTAGGATAAACTATCAAAATTACAATTCTTATAGATAAATGGCCAACAGAGCAACAAGTACCAAAATACAGGGGAGAAAACAAAGCATGTGATTTTCATTTTTCCAAATCCATAACTAACAATTTGCCACCGCCACCAGAATTCCTATACCATCATGGTTGGATCAGGAAGAACCTGGGCAATGAAAGAGATTAAAGAACATTGTTTTAATCTTGTAGTAATGACAACTACTGCCACAGTGGCACGAGATCCATGCTCTGTTTTAGTTCAGCAGTTAATGGCATCTTAGAGCCCATAATCAACTCATCTACCATCATCAACCCATTAAGTCCCAAATCAAAACTACATTATATTTGCAAATAGAGATCCAAAAGGACGAACATAGGCTATCATAAATGATGAATCATGAATTTGGCCAATTGCAAGGAAAATTAAAACCATATTTTGTCTAGAGAGAAATGAAACGGAAAATCCAGAAGGAGCTCACCGATCGAACTAAACCTGCCATCACTGATTGTCAACTCTAGTTAGAGTAGCATCGGTGGTGGTTGTTCTTCTTTGGCCACCATCACCGATTGTCAGCTCCAGTGAGAGTAGTGTCGGTAGCAGTTGTTCTTCTTTGGCCACCATTGTCGAAGCTTCTCAGCAATCGTGAAGGAGCTCGCCGATCGGACCAACCTTGAAGAGCAGATTTTGTCTAGGAGCAGTCCACCACCTCTTGAATGATGTAGGTGATGAAAATGGGGATGAAGTGTGGGGGCTCAAGGAAAAATCGAATGGTGGGTGGGTAGAGGTTAGTAAGTAAAATTATTTTAGTTCTTTTTAATTTTTCTAACAGAAAATGTATAAAAAAAAAAAAAAAGGGACGGAAGGACTATAAAGATTGACAGAATCAAAGTATATGGATTAAAATGTTAGTTTCTCAAAAAGCAAGGACACAAATATTAGTTAGGTCAAAACTTAAGGACTAAAGTGTAATTTATCCTAAAAAAATTTGTAACTCTATTGCTGATGAGAAGACACAAGTAATACTTTCGTGTCTTATTATTGGGAATAGGTTGTAGCCTTCTCCACTTCTCTCAAGCAATAATTATTATTAATCCATGCTTACTTTTCTAATTCAGAATGATGCAGAGCATTACTCTGTTTCTTTGGTGTGAAAGCATCTTCTAATTGGTTCCTTATCTCATCATTTTCTTACAAACAGTTCTTTTGCATTGAAGGTCATAGAACACAAACCATATGACCACAAGGCTGATGTTTATAGTTTCGGAATTGTGTTGTGGGAATTCTTAACCAGAAAGGTATTTGTTTGCTCATCAAAATATTATCATGTTCCATTGGAGCTATTTTATCTCTCGACTCATGATTTTTGCATGTTTGGCTCACAGCTTCCATACGAGTTCTTAACCCCATTGCAAGCCGCTGTTGGCGTGGTCCAAAAGGTAAATCTTTTTGCAGTTTATCTGCATCCCTGAACTTGTTTTAAATTATGACTATTTTCAAGACTATTCGAAATGATGTAACAACTTTATGACTTGTGTCACAAGCTGCTCTCACTGATGTGTTTCAGGGTTTACGGCCTACAATTCCAAAGTACACAAATTCAAAACTGGCTGAGCTGTTTGAGAAATGTTGGCAGCAAGACCCAGCACTACGACCTGATTTCTCCGAGATTATATATATATTGCAGCAAATAGTAAAGGAGGTATCTACTTGTCATGCATGCCTATTGTTGTGCTCTTTGGAAATAAGTACCAGAATACTTTTGAGCATCTTAATTCATTTCCAGTTCTGTTTAGTCTTACCAAAAAATTATTATCACCATCACCATCATTTATATTTGGCTGCTAAGTACGTACTATTGGCCTGGACTTAATTGTGTTGTATACAGATTGGGGACGAAGGTGATGGTCGCAAGGATAAATCATCTGGAGGATTCCTTTCTCTCCTTAGGAGGGGGCGCCGCCACTGAAGTAGATATAAATGTCGTTTGTAATTATTGTGAACCATCTTTCATCCATGTAACTGTCGATGCTGTACAGTATTTTGTCCAAATGTTCAAGGTTTTATTATTATTATTATTATTGTATCATAGTTCAATTTAAAACCAATCATTCGTTTTTCACATTGTTTAATCACAGCATAAATCTGTAGTGAGTGGTTGCTGTGGCCCAACTAGAAAATCTAATAACGGAGGTCAAAATTAAATTAGTAAAAATTTTATTATCATAAATTATATATAATTTTTTTAAGGAATCAATTAAAAATTTATATGTAATTTTAATACTATTAAAGATGGGTCAAAATTAAATTATTAGAAAATTTTTGTATTATAATTTATATATAATTTTTTTTGAGATCAATTAAAAAATTTATATGTATATATACATATATTTAAGAATTTTGTTAAACCAATTAGAAAATTTGTATATATATATATATATATATATATATATATATAAATTTTAGACGGGTTATGGTTATCCCTTGTCCCCTGATTACGACCCCGAGTTGTCGTGGGACAGAAGAGCTCTGTAAGTACTGTAACTGACCTAATATCCTGCGGCTTTACAATGACAAATAGTGATTTGAGAATTTGTCAAGAATTCCCATCTCTTATATGTCACAGCAATAGTGATATGGAAGCTGGGAATTTTGCACGAAAAGTGTGAATAATCAATTGTGAATTTCAGTATGCATTGCTACATGAGTATCCAAATAGTATGCTTGTGAATTGAGATTAATGTGCTTCAATGAAATCCTGACTGCAAGTAGAGCCGTAAATAAATTGATCCAAATTGAGTATTAGAGTGATTGGAGCTCCAACTGAATTTGAGCTTAATATATGGAGTTTAAAAAATTATTCAAGATTGATTTGATAAACCTTTTAGTGAGCTCGACCTTTATTATGAATAAGTCAACTGATTAAAACTATTGATTTTAATATTTTTTTATCTGATAAATAATATTATTATTACAATAATTTATATTAATACCTATTTTATATCTATTTAAGTTTTAATTCACGGTAAAACTTTATGAAATACTAATAAAAATATAAATTTTATAATATTATTATATGATTTATTTAATTTTTATGATATTGTCATATTAATTATTTTTATTCAAATTACTTGCAAACTTTCAAATGAAACTAAAAATGAATAAAATTATTTGTAAAAAAATAATTAAATTTAATTTTATATTTGAAATTTATTTATTTAATTAAGAAATAAATTTTTCTCTACTTATATTCGAATTGAGTTCAGAGTATTTTGAATTATTTCACTACTCAAACTCACAAAACCTGCTTCACTCAATATCACAAACACAAATAACTAAATTTTATTTTTTCCATCATAAAAATAATTAGATGGATTGATTGAGTATGACTATTAATGTTGAGTATAGAGATTATTATAAATTTAAATTTATCAGAAGGGTGTTTAATAAAACTTGTAGAATTTTTTAAGGATGTTTTTTAATATTGTACTATAAACAATATTTTTTGATTTAAATGAATCTCATTTTAGCTCATTTTGTAGAATTAATTTAAGCATGCTATATAAATAAATATATTATTCATCCAAAAATATAGAAGGAGCTCATTTGATTATAAATTGGACTACAGAATGACAAAAATTAGATGACTTAATATATATATATATATTTTTTCAAGTTGTGGTGCATTGTATGAACAAGTTTAGTCTAGGTAGAGTCTCCCCAAATGGTAAGAAACTAAGGATTTTGTAGGGCCTTCTATCTTCTTACATGAATGAGTCTGCTCCCTTGTTATGCATGGTAAGTTCGAATTTTGCGTGTATCTCGTGAGCATAATTAGGTGGCTGATAGCTTTGGTAAACCACGGTGTGCACGAGGCGACAATAATAGGGTTATATTTGGCGCTGCTGTTTCACATATTACGAAGAATTTTAGATTTATTTAAAATCACATAAAATCTTGTTTTGGAATTAAAAAAATATTAAATAATTTTTTTTTAATATTTAGGGGATTAATTCAAAACGCTATTTTAAAATTTAAAAATAAAAAAAAAATTTAGTTAGATATTATAACTTTTTTTGAAACGAAATTTTCAAAACAGAATTTCTATTCAAATACTTTCTACATAAAATTATATTTAGTGATTCTAAATTATAGTTATATGAAGTATATATTAAATTATAAAAAATAAATAAAAATTACATAAATTCAATATAAATTACATAAAGTAAAACTTTTAATAAATTAATAACATTAGAACCAGTAAATTCTATTAATTAAAAAATATATTAATTAATTGATAAATTAATAATTTATTAATTTAAAAAAAATATTTATAATTTAACAAATAATATTTAATCAATTAAAAAATTAGTATTTTATTAATTTTGTAATCAATTCAATATGAGTTAAATAAATTGAAAAAAAATTGATAAATTGAATATGAACTAATTAAAATGAAACAAAAAAATATGTTATCAATTGAATATAAATTAAATAAATTAAACAAAAAAATATATGTAAATTAAATATGAATTAAATAAATGATAAAAAAATATATGAATATAATTATTTATATTTAAAATAATTTTTATATAAATCCCTTCAAATTAACTTTTATATTTTTTATAATTACAATGAATTCTCATATAAAAGATATTCAAAAAACAACCATGCCATATAAGATATATAAAGTATTATATGAGTATAATTAAAAGTATCCCATATGCACTAAAACAAATTACAGCAATAGATTTTTGATAAATTTCACTTGAAAATTAATCAAGATACAATATCAAATACATTCAAGTGAAATTAAAAATGAAAACGAACTCAAAATTTCAACAATATTTCATAAATTTTTATTGCAATTCTAGAGTTTTGTCACGATCCAACTCTATTGGACACGTAATCGACATTAGAGAACAAAAAAGTATAAAGCTTCCGGAACCCATAGTAAGCATGATTTACCACTGAAAGATAGAATCTCAATAATTTAACATCATCACTTAGCAACTCATGGCTGACATCATGCACTTAACATCATCAATAAAAAATTTATGTTTAACGAAGTAACAATAGAATTACGATTATAATTCTATCACTAAATATAACAATGTGGAGCTTTAGAGATTTAAATATAATGAAATGAATTAATTACATAATAAAATAAAATAATTTCACTGCCTGAGAAATAGAAGGCATGAATACTTAACTTAAAAATTAAATTTTTGTGAGCTCAACCCGGAATTTGGAGAAAAAATATTTGAACAGAGGTAAGTGCTCGACTCAATGAGCTGTTATATATTAATTTAATATGCATGACATTTATTATTCTACATGAAATGCCACATTACATATAATCATCTATAAACATACATAACATCCATAATATAAAATATCTGTGGAATCAAACCCTATATATGTTTTCGTTTATAGTAAATGGGGAGTCGACCCCCCTCTCTTGGCTCTCTTAAATTCCAATTATGGGGTCACAATGAGATCAACTCAAATCAGGCATCCTATACTCTCTTATCCATGTCCAGAGGTCACAGTGAGACCATTTTCTAACCAGACAATCCTTGTAATAACATCATCATCATATCATATCATGTTATATCATTAATGTTTTTTGTATTAGTACAATTGGATTTCACATCATCCTATTTTCTATCTCAACCACATACATACACATCATCAACATCATATAATATGGTATAAACATACATTATGTTTCTAAATCTAATACAATAGTGATAACTTATATACATATATATTATCATTCATACAATGCTTACATGTGATGCATAGACGCATAGTTAAATTAAATATATCAACTCATAAATTTGACTACCAAAGAACCATATAATTCTTCTCAAAATGCTTGATATCTGAGGGATAGAAATAGCTAGAATACCTAGACCGAAAAGCATATGGGAGATATTAGAATATAAAAAATACAAATTAGCTTCATTAAATTGATGAATTGACTCCTAAAAATTTGTTGAAATTTCGGCAGAACCTCCTCTAAAATTATAACATTGCCCGCTAAGATAAAAGATTAAACACTTTAAAATAGCTCACAGAGCAATTAACATCAACTCAAATAACTCATTCTGAATTTCCAAACTCATCATCACCATAATCATGTCAAATCACCAAGTCAATATATAACAAAAATATTTATAATAAATCTTGTACATCTCAATTATTTAATCCTTATAATTCTTTAATTATTTATAACAGTTCAAAAAATATCTCAATATAAAGTCTCGATTTATTTTAATTCGATCATAATATTTAATCCATCCTTGCTGATACACCATAAATAATAGGCACGATTAATCCATTTATCGGCACTTAATTAAAATAATTATTTTGTAAATAATTATTCATTAAATTCCCCAAAATTAAATACATTAAAATTTATATTTACATCTAATTATCTTAAAATATTTTAAATCATCGTCTATATATTGCCTTAATAATCTATTTATCAAACTTTAATATTTTACCATCTTCATTAAATCACTCAATAATAATTTAACTTTTTAGTATTTAATTTCTACAAATATTATCCAAATAGTTTTCATAATAATTTCAAATCAATATAATAAATTTATCTTAATTTTTACATTCAATAAAAACACAATTACTAATAATTTATTATCGAAAATTCTATAACTAAAGCCAAACTTAATATTTTTTTCATAATTACCATCTAAATAATTTTCATAATAATTCTAGACAATCTAAAATAATTTATCTTAATTTACTTATTCAAAATAAACACTATTATTAAATTTTAACTATTTAAATTTTTTAATATCAATATAAATATTTATTTATTTTCATAAATTTATGTCTAATCATACTCTTAATAAATAATAAATAAATTTTAAAATAATTTAAAACCTATTTAATTGAAATTTATGGAAAATCTATCCATATCCCATATTTTTTAGTCCTAATTTTGATCACCGATCGGAGTAAAATTAATGTCATTGAAAACCTTGCGAAAAATGGAGTATAGTGGACCAAAAATCACCAAGGTTTGCTGTCATAGTTAGCCGAAATCGGCCAATGACAGTTTCATTGCCGGCGGCCTATTTTTTGGTGCGTCCGCCGCCGTCTTTGCTCCAATCCGGCCAATGTCACTCCATTGAAGTCGCCGGCTGCTCCTTCACCTCAGCTGATCGCGTTTCTGATTACGATGACCGGAGGATGAATTTCAGACACCCTTTCTTCCTCTCTCTCTCTCGGAGTTAAATTCCACTCTTCCTTATGCTTCTCTATGTTCCCTTTCTTTGTTCCAGTCTTCATTCCATTTTTTTTTCCCTTTCTTCGTTCCATTTCCTCGTTCCATTTCCTTCTCTTTGAGACACCCTTTCTTCCTCTCTCTCTCTCTCGGAGTTAAATTCCACTCTTCCTTATGCTTCTCTATGTTCCCTTTCTTTTTTGCAGTCTTCATTCCATTTTTTTTCCCCTTTCTTCGTTCCATTTCCTTCTCTTTGTTATATATATATATATATATATATATATATATATATGAAGGGACAAAGTTCTGGAATTGTTTCCAGAACTTTCTTCCGTCCGTTCTTTTTTTTATTTTGTAATATATATATATATATATATTATAATTTAAAAATATAAAAAATATTCTGTAAATATTTTTTCAAAAATAATTTAATAATCTATAAATAAATTATAAATTTTTTAACTAAATAAATATATATATACATAAATATAAATATTAATAATTGTGTAATAATAATAATAATAATAATAAAATCTTAATTTAAATATTAAAGTAATTAATTTAATAATTAATAAATAACTAATAATTTATAATAAAGTATTTAATTTAACTAATTAAATTAAGAATTTTATAATTAAATAATTTATAATTTATAATACAATAAAATAATATTAAAATTAATAATTAAAAGTTAAATCTTAAAATATGATAATAAAATATTATATAATTGAAAAAATATTTTTGTATTCATTAAATATTTTTAAAATACTATTACTCCTTGATAAAATAATTTTTTAAAATTTATGTGAAAATTTGGGTATTACAAGTTCAATTCCATAACTTATAGACTCAATAAGAAAAATTAAAAATAAGATCAAATTAAATTTAAATTTAAAAAAATAATAATAATAAATTTATATTTTAATAAAGTATCATAATCTATTATATATAAAATATTGATAAATTATTAATGACAAATTATTAATTTATAAAACAAATAAGATCGTATAATTATATATGAATTTTTAAAAAAATATTATTTTATTAATTTATTGAAATTATGAATTTAGTATACTAATCTAAGTCAAAATTAAAAAAAAAATTATTATATAATAGATATTATTAATTTATCGAGTATTAATTTATAAAAATTTTACTGTATATTTATATCAGAAATATTTATGTCAAACATGATTTAGTTACGTAAAATTACAGAAAGTAAATAAATTACATAAAGTTATTACACATTACGTAAAAAAAATTACATCTAAAATAATTTAGGACCTCCAAACACTGCCTTGCTGAGTATGAGGAACGACAACACTGTAGTTGCCGCTCTTCGTACTATCTAGGTTTTTCATTTGGTAAATTAAGATCGGTGCCGCTAGGTGTTGTACCTATGGCCCTCTATAGTGTTCTCGCTCCACATATAGCATAAACATATATGGTGGTCCTAAATTATAGTTAAACAAATAATTTATAGTTAAACAAATAATTATATATAAATTACAAATAAAATTATAAAAAATAAATTAAGAAAATTATATACCATTGCAACCAAACAAAACTTAATAATTTTTAACTTATAGTACATAAATGTATATATGGTTATATAAAGTACAAATAAAATTATATAAATAGAATAAGTTGTATACAGATTATATAAACAAAATTACATAAAAAATAATTTAAGGGCGCCTAACATGGCCCTGCTATAGTCCCAAGAGCTCTATCCAGATTTTTCGAATTTAAATTTCATTAGGGTCTCCAATTGGAAAGCTCACGCTATTGAAACTAAGATTTGATTCTTTAATTGCTGATTGTTATTTGCCCTGTGAGTCTGGAGTTCGTGATTTTGCAGGTTATAGTTTTTTGCTTTAAAAGCTCCACCTATATATATATATAGATAGATAAATTAGTTTAGTTTGGAATTCAAACCCCCAAGGAAACATCAATATTCACGCAGGGAAAGGACGAAGAGCGTTCATGACTTTTAACCTTCAAAATTTGAATTTTTTAATGTAGTTTTATAAAAATTTGACCATATATCATTTATTGTTCTCTTAAATTTGATCATGACGTCCTTCCATCTAATTTTCTATCTTTTTCTGTCAGACAATACTTAAAAAATTAAATTTTACTTAAAATATTTATTTAAATACTAAAAATACTCCTATTTACTCACACCATCGTTTCTACATTCTTTAATTATCTTTTAATTCTCTCCCTCTTGCTTTACAAATTTTCCAGCATATTTTTCATAGTGAAATGAAAGAACAATTTCAAGATCCACCGAAAACTTAGTTCCCATGAAACAACAACAATATTCATGGTTACTTTTCAATTTTGCATTGGATACTTTTCTTCTTTGATTCAACAAACCGAATCCCCTTTTTCATATACTCCCTCTCATCTCATGTACCGGTAACGGAAACAAGCAATCAATCTTTTTGAACCGTTTTTAGTGTTTTGGTCTTACAGTGAAGTGAAAGTTGATTTTAGCGATCAATAGAAATGAAAGGAGAGGATCAATTCATGTCTCTGTTTGGGATTTCTCTCTCTGATCGACCCAAATGACAATAATTCTTTATATGCTCTTATGGGTTTTCTTTGATTATCTCCTTAATGTCATTTGTGAGGTTTGTCGTTGTTTTTATTATTACCATTCGTTGGTTGTTTTTTATTTGACTTTAATTTTGTTGCCAATGGTTGATTGTGAATTTGGTTAGAAAAGGAGGTGCTCTCTCCTCTTTCTCCATCGCTCGACCTCCCAACTCTTATGGTGGTTCGATGGTGATTTCTTTCTGTTTAACTCAATAACCCAATAAAAAAAAATAGAGCAATTTCAATTCTCTTTTTCTTTAGTGAACAGAAACAAAGGATTATTAGTGGTATATATTTAGGGACGAATGGTAGTGATTATTTATGGAAATGTTGCTGGCGAGGTATCAATTTGGAAATGAGTATAGTTTGGCTGGTCTGGAGCTTTATAGAGTTGTCGATAGAGATGATCTGGAGGCTCTTTTGGAAGGAGTTGCCTTGGCTAGCCTCGTTGGGTACTGTACCAAATTGGAGACTTAGCTGGATCAGTCTTTTTGTTTTTCTCTCTCTTTTCATTTTCTTTCTATTTTAAAGATTTGGTTTTGGGACCATAATGAATTTTATTGTTTAGTGTAATGCTAGTTTAGGAGAGCTATATGTTGAGTTTCAATTTTGGTTCAAGTGTGAGTTCAGATTGTATTTGTGCTTTTGGAATTGTCGCATCCCACTTTTGAAACGCGACGGTTCTGGGGCACAAGTAGACCTAAGGTTGCCGGAAATCCGTAAACCCATTAACAATTCAAATATCAATTATTTATTCTTAACTCATTATTTAATATTCAAATTCCATTATTTACTTGTAAATTTTTCAGAAATTTTGCCATAGTTTCCTTTGTAATTTTAACCTTATTCCTGACCCAAAATCGGGTCTTTCAAAAAATTACACAGCCTACACAAGAAATTTTTTTTTTATACTCCCAATAATTTGTCATCCTTATACCCTCAACTTTACAGTTTACACAGACATATATGACACTTATAAAATCTCTTTTAAAATATGTGAATTTCATTTTAGCTATTTCAGTATCACTGTTTTTATCACTTTACTATCATTTTCATTAAGCATTACACATTATAGTCATTCATTACTAAACTTTAATAGCAAATCACATTACGTTTTAACGTCACTTAAATGTCAATTACTTCATTATTCATATATCACTATAATACTTAATCATCTAATTATACACAGTGTCATAGAGCTCTATGAGTTGACACTTATGACCTTCAGAAAATAAAATTCTACCTCGATGTACTTAACATTCCAAGTCGGAAAAGAACTTCACTTGGAATGAGCCTTCTCTATCTCATCCCTCTAAAAATTATAAACCACTATAGGGTGAGTATAACTCAGTGAGTAAAATACACATATCATGCTTATAAGGTCAATTCTTCTCAATAATAAAGAAAAGCTAGCAAGATATACTTGAGAATATTGGTTTACAATAAATAGATAGAGATGATGCCAATAAAGAAATATGAAACACATAGGTCATTACTCAATGAATCAATGAGTCGATAATAATAGTAAGAAGTATGATAAAAAAATTTGGGTTCATATAATCCACATAGAAAAGCCACATATCTCGGTAGCAATCAATTAATTTGAGCATAAGGTTGATCGGACCTTATGGCCAGGACCTCACCCCTTCCTAGCTAGGATCCATATAGAATATTCATTGTGCACAATGCCGATGTAGTAAACCCTACCCCATCGGTAGGCCTTTCTGTTATAATCATATCCATGTAACAATGGGATTCACACAGAATATGTTGGGATTTAGGCCGTTAGGCGCAGCGGTAAAAAAAAATCCCAATCCAAGATCTCTATGTTGATTAAAATCAAAGATTAGATTAAAAATTCAAGATCTTTTACCTTTGTGTTTGAAACTCTTTCTTAACTTGATCACCAAGAAAGGGTTGTAGCAAACCACTATCTTTCCATGAGACGAGGAAAGGCCGACTAGTAATCTACGTGAAGATCAAACAACAAACCTTTTGGAAAGAGAAGCCAAAAACCCTTATGTGCAAGTCAAGTGTGTTTCAGCTTGATGGAGAATATAAGGAGTTAACCGAATTTTTTTGGTGTTTCCTCTCAAGGTGTTTCTGCCAAAGGGATGTATTATGACTTCTTATTTACTTAATTATGATCTCATCATATTTATAAGTCTCTTGATCAACTAGGTTTTAATTTAATGGCTTAGATTAAAATAATAGGTTTAATGACAATAATGCCATTAATGAAAAAGTCAAAAACACTCCTTTGACTTTGGACCTATTGATCATATTCTAAATATAATCCTATGGTTCTAATTTAATTAAATATATCATAAGCAAATAATTAAATTAGATAATTAATTTAATCACATCCATAATTAAATATATGAATTAAATCTCATTTAATCATAATTTAATTTCCTCTTTCACTTATTGTTTGAAACACTTCTATGCGTGTGACCTAATAGGTTCCCTAATTATATGGCAACTCAAATCCTTAATTATTTCCTTAAATTAATTTAG